>CAWVNZ010002478.1:0-26000 GCA_963930735.1 Dioctria linearis | reverse complement strand
GCCAGGGATTGCCTTTTCTATAGTAAATTATTCAAAAAATAATTTTTTTCTGTCGCAAATTTTAAATACGTCAGGGATTGCTTTTCTATAGTAAATTTTGCAGAAAATAATTTTTTTACTGTCGCAAATTTTAATTACGCCAGGGATTGCCTTTTCTATAGTAAATTTTGGAAGAAATAATTTTTTACTGTCGCAAGTGTTAATTACGCCAGGGATTGCCTTTTCTATAGTAAATTATTCAAAAAATAATTTTTTTCTGTCGCAAATTTTAAATACGTCAGGGATTGCCTTTTCTATAGTAAATTTTGCAAAAAATAATTTTTTACTGTCGCAAGTTTTAATTACGCCAGGGATTGCCTTTTCTATAGTAAATTATTCAAAAATAATTTTTTACTGTCGCAAATTTTAATTACGCCAGGGATTGCCTTTTCTATAGTAAATTATTCAAAAAATAATTTTTTACTGTCGCAAATTTTAATTACGCCAGGGATGGCCTTTTCTATAGTAAATTATTCAAAAATTAATTTTTTACTGTCGCAAGTTATAATTACGCCAGGGATTGCCTTTTCTATAGTAAATTATTCAAAAAATAATTTTTTACTGTCGTAAATTTTAAATACGCCAGGGATTGCCTTTTCTATAGTAAATTTTTCAAAAATAATTTTTTTCTGTCGTTAATTTTAATTACGCCAGGGATTGCCTTTTCTATAGTAAATTATTCAAAAAATAATTTTTGCTGTCGCATATTTTAAATACGCCAGGGATTGCCTTTTCTACAGTAAATTATTCAAAAAATATTTTTTTACTGTCGCAAATTTTAATTACGCCAGGGATTGCCTTTTCTATAGTAATTTTTTCAAAAAATAAATTTTTACTGTCGCAAATTTTAAATACGCAAGGGATTGCCTTTCTATAGTAAATTTTCCAAAAAATAATTTTTTACTGTCGCAAATTTTAAATACGCCAGGGATTGCCTTTTCTATAGTAAATTTTTCAAAAAATATTTTTTTTCTGTCGTTAATTTTAATTACGCCAGGGATTGCCTTTTCTATAGTAAATTATTCAAAAAATAATATTTGCTGTCGCATATTTTAAATACGCCAGGGATTGCCTTTTCTACAGTAAATTATTCAAAAACTATTTTTTTACTGTCGCAAATTTTAATTACGCCAGGGATTGCCTTTTCTATAGTAATTTTTTCAAAAAATAATTTTTTACTGTCGCAAATTTTAAATACGCCAGGGATTGCCTTTCTATAGTAAATTTTTCAAAAAATAATTTTTTACTGTCGTTAATTTTAATTACGCCAGGGATTGCCTTTTCTATAGTAAATTTTTCAAAAATTAATTTTTTACTGTCGCAAGTTTTAATTACGCCAGGGATTGCCTTTTCTATAGTAAATTATTCAAAAAATAATTTTTTACTGTCGCAAATTTTAATTACGCCAGGGATTGCCTTTTCTGTAATAAATTATTCAAAAAATAATTTTTTACTGTCGCAAATTTTAATTACGCCAGGGATTGCCTTTTCTATAGTAAATTATTCAAAACATAATTTTTTACTGTCGCAAGTTTGAATTACGCCAGGGATTGCTTTTCTATAGTAAATTTTGCAAAAAAAAATTTTCTACTGTCGCAAATTTTAATTACGCCAGGGATTGCCTTTTCTATAGTAAATTTTGCAAAAAATAATTTTTTACTGTCGAAAATTTTAATTACGCCAGGGATTGCCTTTTCTATAGTAAATTTTGCAAAAAATAATTTTTTACTGTCGCAAATTTTAATTACGCCAGGGATTGCCTTTTCTATAGTAAATTATTCAAAAAATAATTTTTTTCTCTCGCAAATTTTAATTACGCCAGGGATTGCCTTTTCTATAGTAAGTTTTTCAAAATTAATTTTTTTCTGTCGCAATTTTTATTTACGCCAGGGATTGCCTTTCCTATAGTAAATTTTTCAAAAAATATTTTTTTACTGTCGCAAATTTTAATTACGCCAGGGATTGCCTTTTCTATAGTAAATTTTGCAGAAAATAATTTTTTTACTGTCGCAAATTTTAATTACGCCAGGGATTGCCTTTTCTATAGTAAATTTTGGAAGAAATAATTTTTTACTGTCGCAAGTTTTAATTACGCCAGGGATTGCCTTTTCTATAGTAAATTATTCAAAAAATAATTTTTTTCTGTCGCAAATTTTAAATACGTCAGGGATTGCCTTTTCTATAGTAAATTTTGCAAAAAATAATTTTTTACTGTCGCAAGTTTTAATTACGCCAGGGATTGCCTTTTCTATAGTAAATTATTCAAAAAATAATTTTTTACTGTCGCAAATTTTAATTACGCCACGGATTGCCTTTTCTATAGTAAATTATTCAAAAAATAATTTTTTACTGTCGCAAATTTTAATTACGCCAGGGATTGCCCTTTCTATAGTAAATTATTCAAAAAATAATTTTTTACTGTCGCAAATTTTAAATACGCCAGGGATTGCCTTTCTATAGTAAATTTTTCAAAAAATAATTTTTTACTGTCGTTAATTTTAATTACGCCAGGGATTGCCTTTTCTATAGTAAATTTTTCAAAAATTAATTTTTTACTGTCGCAAGTTTTAATTACGCCAGGGATTGCCTTTTCTATAGTAAATTATTCAAAAAATAATTTTTTACTGTCGCAAATTTTAATTACGCCAGGGATTGCCTTTTCTGTAATAAATTATTCAAAAAATAATTTTTTACTGTCGCAAATTTTAATTACGCCAGGGATTGCCTTTTCTATAGTAAATTATTCAAAACATAATTTTTTACTGTCGCAAGTTTGAATTACGCCAGGGATTGCTTTTCTATAGTAAATTTTGCAAAAAAAAATTTTCTACTGTCGCAAATTTTAATTACGCCAGGGATTGCCTTTTCTATAGTAAATTTTGCAAAAAATAATTTTTTACTGTCGAAAATTTTAATTACGCCAGGGATTGCCTTTTCTATAGTAAATTTTGCAAAAAATAATTTTTTACTGTCGCAAATTTTAATTACGCCAGGGATTGCCTTTTCTATAGTAAATTATTCAAAAAATAATTTTTTTCTCTCGCAAATTTTAATTACGCCAGGGATTGCCTTTTCTATAGTAAGTTTTTCAAAAATTAATTTTTTTCTGTCGCAATTTTTATTTACGCCAGGGATTGCCTTTCCTATAGTAAATTTTTCAAAAAATATTTTTTTACTGTCGCAAATTTTAATTACGCCAGGGATTGCCTTTTCTATAGTAAATTTTGCAGAAAATAATTTTTTTACTGTCGCAAATTTTAATTACGCCAGGGATTGCCTTTTCTATAGTAAATTTTGGAAGAAATAATTTTTTACTGTCGCAAGTTTTAATTACGCCAGGGATTGCCTTTTCTATAGTAAATTATTCAAAAATAATTTTTTTCTGTCGCAAATTTTAAATACGTCAGGGATTGCCTTTTCTATAGTAAATTTTGCAAAAAATAATTTTTTACTGTCGCAAGTTTTAATTACGCCAGGGATTGCCTTTTCTATAGTAAATTATTCAAAAAATAATTTTTTACTGTCGCAAATTTTAATTACGCCACGGATTGCCTTTTCTATAGTAAATTATTCAAAAAATAATTTTTTACTGTCGCAAATTTTAATTACGCCAGGGATTGCCCTTTCTATAGTAAATTATTCAAAAATTAATTTTTTACTGTCGCAAATTTTAATTACGCCAGGGATTGCCTTTTCTATAGTAAATTATTCAAAAAATAATTTTTTACTGTCGCAAATTTCAATTACGCCAGGGATTGCCTTTTCTATAGTACATTATTCAAAAAATAATTTTTTACTGTCGCAAATTTTAAATACGCCAGGGATTGCATTTTCTATAGTCAATTATTCAAAAAATAATTTTTTTCTCTCGCAAATTTTAATTACGCCAGGGATTGCCTTTTCTATAGTAAGTTTTTCAAAAATTAATTTTTTTCTGTCGCAATTTTTATTTACGCCAGGGATTGCCTTTCCTATAGTAAATTTTTCAAAAAATATTTTTTTACTGTCGCAAATTTTTATTACGCCAGGGATTGCCTTTTCTATAGTAAATTTTGCAGAAAATAATTTTTTTACTGTCGCAAATTTTAATTACGCCAGGGATTGCCTTTTCTATAGTAAATTTTGGAAGAAATAATTTTTTACTGTCGCAAGTTTTAATTACGCCAGGGATTGCCTTTTCTATAGTAAATTATTCAAAAAATAATTTTTTTCTGTCGCAAATTTTAAATACGTCAGGGATTGCCTTTTCTATAGTAAATTTTGCAAAAAATAATTTTTTACTGTCGCAAGTTTTAATTACGCCAGGGATTGCCTTTTCTATAGTAAATTATTCAAAAAATAATTTTTTACTGTCGCAAATTTTAATTACGCCAGGGTTTGCCTTTTCTATAGTAAATTATTCAAAAAATAATTTTTTACTGTCGCAAATTTTAATTACGCCAGGGATTGCCCTTTCTATAGTAAATTATTCAAAAATTAATTTTTTACTGTCGCAAATTTTAATTACGCCAGGGATTGCCTTTTCTATAGTAAATTATTCAAAAAATAATTTTTTACTGTCGCAAATTTTAATTACGCCAGGGATTGCCTTTTCTATAGTACATTATTCAAAAAATAATTTTTTACTGTCGCAAATTTTAAATACGCCAGGGATTGCATTTTCTATAGTCAATTATTCAAAAAATAATTTTTTACTGTCGCAAATTTTAATTACGCCAGGGATTGCCTTTTCTATAGTAAATTATTCAAAAAATAATTTTTTACTGTCGCATATTTTAAATACGCCAGGGATTGCCTTTTCTATAGTAAATTATTCAAAAAATAATTTTTTACTGTCGCAAATTTTAATTACGCCAGGGATTGCCTTTTCTATAGTAAATTATTCAAAAATGAATTTTTTACTGTTGGAAATTTTAATTACGCCAGGGATTGTCTTTTCTATAGTAAATTATTCAAAAAATAATTTTTTACTGTCGCAAATTTTAAATACGCCAGGGATTGCCTTTTCTATAGTAAATTTTTCAAAAAATTATTTTTTACTCTCGCAAATTTTAATTACGCCACGGATTGCCTTTTCTATAGTAAATTATTCAAAAAATAATTTTTTACTGTCGCAAATTTTAATTACGCCAGGGATTGCCTTTTCTATAGTAAATTATTCAAAAAATAATTTTTTACTGTCGCATATTTTAAATACGCCAGGGATTGCCTTTTCTATAGTAAATTTTTCAAAAAATAATTTTTTACTGTCGCAAATTTTAATTACGCCAGGGATTGCCTTTTCTTTATTAAATTTTTCAAAAATTAATTTTTTACTGTCGCAAGTTTTAATTACGCCAGGGATTGCCTTTTCTATAGTAAATTATTCAAAAAATAATTTTTTACTGTCGCAAATTTTAATTACGCCAGGGATTGCCTTTTCTATAGTAAATTATTCAAAAAATAATTTTTTACTGTCGCAAATTTTAATTAGGCCATGGATTGCCTTTTCTATAGTAAATTACTCAAAAATTAATTTTTTACTGTCGCAAGTTTTAATTACGCCAGGGATTACCTTTTCTATAGTAAATTATTCAAAAAATAATTTTTTACTGTCGCAAATTTTAATTACGCCAGGGATTGCCTTTTCTATAGTAAATTTTGCAAAAAATAGTTTTTTTCTGTCGCAAATTTTAAATACGCCAGGGATTGCCTTTTCTATAGTAAATTTTGCAAAAATTAATTTTTTACTGTCGCAAGTTTTAATTACGCCAGGGATTGCCTTTTCTATAGTAAATTATTCAAAAAATAATTTTTTACTGTCGCAAATTTTAATTACGCCAGGGATTGCCTTTTCTATAGTAAATTATTCAAAAATTAATTTTTTACTGTCGCAAATTTTAATTACGCCAGGTATTGCCTTTTCTATAGTAAATTATTCAAAAAATAATTTTTTACTGTCGCAAATTTTAATTACTCCAGGGATTGCCTTTTCTATAGTAAAATATTCAAAAAATAATTTTTTACTGTCGCATATTTTAAATACGCCAGGGATTGCCTTTTCTATAGTAAATGATTCAAAAAATAATGTTTTTATGTCGCAAATTTTAAATACGCCAGGGATTGCCTTTTCTATAGTAAATTTTTCAAAAATTAATTTTTTACTGTCGCAAATTTTAAATACGCCAGGGATTGCCTTTTCTATAGTAAATTATTCAAAAATTAATTTTTTACTGTCGCAAATTTTAATTACGCCAGGGATTGCCTTTTCTATAGTAAATTATTCAAAAAATAATTTTTTACTGTCGCAAATTTTAAATAAGCCAGGGATGGCCTTTTCTATAGTAAATTTTTCAAAAAATGATTTTTTTCTGTCGCAAATTTTAAATACGCCAGGGATTGCCTTTTCTATAGTAAATTATTCAAAAAATAATTTTTTACTGTCGCAAATTTTAATTACGCCAAGGATTGCCTTTTCTATAGTAAATTATTCAAAAAATAATTTTTTACTGTCGCAAATTTTAAATACGCCAGGGATTGCCTTTTCTATAGTAAATTTTTCAAAAATTAATTTTTTACTGTCGCAAATTTTAATTACGCCAGGGATTGCCTTTTCTATAGTAAATTATTCAAAAATTAATTTTTTTCTGTCGCAAATTTTAATTACGACAGGGATTGCCTTTTCTATAGTAAATTTTGCAAAAAATAATTTTTTACTGTCGCAAATTTTAATTACGCCAGGGATTGCCTTTTCCATAGTAAATTATTCAAAAAATAATTTTTTACTGTCGCAAATTTTAAAACGCCAGGGATTGCCTTTTCTATATTAAATTTTTCAAAAATTAATTTTTTATTGTCGCAAATTTTAATTACGCCAGGGATTGCCTTTTCTATAGTAAATTTTGCAAAAAATAATTTTTTACTGTCGCAAGTTTTAATTACGCCAGGGATTGCCTTTTCTATAGTAAATTATTCAAAAAATAATTTTTTACTGTCGCAAATTTTAATTACGCCAGGGCTTGCCTTTTCTATAGTAAATTATTCAAAAAATTATTTTTTACTGTCGCAAATTTTAATTACGCCAGGGATAGCCTTTTCTATAGTAAATTATTCATTTTCTATAGTAAATTATTCAAAAATTAATTTTTTACTGTCGCAAATTTTAATTACGCCAGGGATTGCCTTTTCTATAGTAAATTATTCAAAAAATAATTTTTTACTGTCGCAAATTTTAATTACGCCAGGGATTGCCTTTTCTATAGTAAATTTTTCAAAAATTAATTTTTTACTGTCGCAAGTTTTAATTACGCCAGGGATTGCCTTTTCTATAGTAAATTATTCAAAAAATAATTTTTTTCTGTCGCAAATTTTAAATACGCCAGGGATTGCCTTTTCTATAGTAAATTTTTCAAAAATTAATTTTTTACTGTCGCAAATTTTAAATAAGCCAGGGATTGCCTTTTCTATACTAAATTATTCAAAAATTAATTTTTTACTGTCGCAAATTTTAATTACGCCAGGGATTGCCTTTTCTATAGTAAATTATTCAAAAAATAATTTTTTACTGTCGCAAATTTTAAATACGCCAGGGATTGCCTTTTCTATAGTAAATTTTTCTAAAAATAATTTTTTTCTGTCGAAAATTTTAAATACGCCAGGGATTGCCTTTTCTATAGTAAATTATTCAAAAAATAATTTTTTACTGTCCCAAGTTTTAATTACGCCAGGGATTGCCTTTTCTATAGTAAATTATTCAAAAAATAATTTTTTACTGTCGCAAATTTTAAATACGCCAGGGATTGCCTCTTCTATAGTAAATTTTTCAAAATTTAATTTTTTACTGTCGCAAATTTTAATAACGCCAAGGATTGCCTTTTCTATAGTAAATTTTTCAAAAATTAATTTTTTACTGTCGCAAGTTTTAATTACGCCAGGGATTGCCCTTTCTATAGTAAATTATTCAAAAAATAATTTTTTTATGTCGCAAATTTTAAATGCGCCAGGGATTGCCTTTTCTACAGTAAATTTTTCAAAAATTAATTTTTTACTGTCGCAAATTTTAAATACGCCAGGGATTGCCTTTTCTATAGCAAATTATTCAAAAATTAATTTTTTACTGTCGCAAATATTAATTACGCCAGGGATTGCCTTTTCTATAGTAAATTATTCAAAAAATAATTTTTTACTGTCGCAAATTTTAAATAAGCCAGGGATTGCCTTTTCTATAGTAAATTTTTCAAAAAATATTTTTTTTCTGTCGCAAATTTTAAATACGCCAGGGGTTGCCTTTTCTATAGTAAATTATTCAAAAATAATTGTTTACTGTCGCAAAGTTTAATTACGCCAAGGATTGCCTTTTCTATAGTAAATTATTCAAAAAATAATTTTTTACTGTCGCAAATTTTAAATACGCCAGGGTTTGCCTTTTCTATAGTAAATTTTTCAAAAATTAATTTTTTACTGTCGCAAATTCTAAATACGCCAAGGATTACCTTTTCTATAGTAAATTATTCAAAAATTAATTTTTTACTGTCGCAAATTTTAATTACGCCAGGGATTGCCTTTTCTATAGTAAATTTTACAAAAAATAATTTTTTACTGTCGCAAATTTTAGTTACGACAGGGATTGCCTTTTCTATAGTAAATTATTCAAAAAATAATTTTTTACTGTCGCAAATTTTAAATACGCCAGGGATTGCCTTTTCTATAGTAAATTTTTCAAAAATTAATTTTTTACTGTCGCAAATTTTAACTACGCCAGGGATTGCCTTTTATATAGTAAATTTTGCAAAAAATTATTTTTTACTGTCGCAAGTTTTAATTACGCCAGGGATTGCCTTTTCTATAGTAAATTATTCAAAAAATAATTTTTTACTGTCGCAAATTTTAATTACGCCAGGGATTGCCTTTTCTATAGTAAATTATTCAAAAAATAATTTTTTACTGTCGCAAATTTTAATTACGCCAGGGATTGCCTTTTCTATAGTAAATTATTCAAAAATTAATTTTTTACTGTCGCAAATTTTAATTACGCCCGGGATTGCCTTTTCTATAGTAAATTATTCAAAAAATAATTTTTTACTGTCGCAAATTTTAATTACTCCAGGGATTGCCTTTTCTATAGTAAATTATTCAAAAAATAATTTTTTACTGTCGCATATTTTAAATACGCCAGGGATTGCCTTTTCTATAGTAAATTTTTCAAAAAATAATTTTTTACTGTCGCAAATTTTAATTACGCCAGTGATTGCCTTTTCTATAGTAAATTTTTCAAAAATTAATTTTTTACTGTCGCAAGTTTTAATTACGCCAGGGATTGCCTTTTCTATAGTAAATTATTCAAAAAATAATTTTTTTCTGTCGCAAATTTTAATTACGCCAGGGATTGCCTTTCTATAGTAAATTATTCAAAAAATAATTTTTTACTGTCGCAAATTTTAATTACGCCAGGGATTGCCTTTTCTATAGTAAATTATTCAAAAATTAATTTTTTACTGTCGCAAGTTTTAATTACGCCAGGGATTGCCTTTTCTATAGTAAATTATTCAAAAAATAATTTTTTACTGTCGCAAATTTTAATTACGCCAGGGATTGCCTTTTCTATAGTAAATTATTCAAAAATTATTTTTTTACTGTCGCAAGTTTTAATTACGCCAGGGATTGCCTTTTCTATAGTAAATTATTCAAAAAATAATTTTTTACTGTCGCAAATTTTAATTACGCCAGGGATTGCCTTTTCTATAGTAAATTATTCAAAAATTAATTTTTTACTGTCGCAAATTTTAATTACGCCAGGGATTGCCTTTTCTATAGTAAATTATTCAAAAAATAATTTTTTACTGTCGCAAATTTTAATTACTCCAGGGATTGCCTTTTCTATAGTAAATTATTCAAAAAATAATTTTTTACTGTCGCATATTTTAAATACGCCAGGGATTGCCTTTTCTATAGTAAATTTTTCAAAAAATAATTTTTTACTGTCGCAAATTTTAATTACGCCAGGGATTGCCTTTTCTATAGTAAATTTTTCAAAAATTAATTTTTTACTGTCGCAAGTTTTAATTACGCCAGGTATTGCCTTTTCTATAGTAAATTATTCAAAAAATAATTTTTTACTGTCGCAAATTTTAATTACGCCAGGGATTGCCTTTTCTATAGTAAATTTTGCAAAAAATAATTTTTTACTGTCGCAAATTTTAAATACGCCAGGGATTGACTTTTCTGTATTAAATTATTCAAAAAATAATTTTTTACTGTCGCAAATTTTAATTACGCCAGGGATTGCCTTTTCTATAGTAAATTATTCAAAAAATAATTTTTTTTCTGTCGCAAATTTTAATTACGCCAGGGATTGCCTTTTCTATAGTAAATTTTGCAAAAAATAATTTTTTTCTGTCGCAAATTTTAAATACGCCAGGGATTGCCTTTTCTATAGTAAATTTTGCAAAAATTAATTTTTTACTGTCGCAAGTTTTAATTACGCCAGGGATTGCCTTTTCTATAGTAAATTATCTAAAAAAAAAATTTTTTACTGTCGCAAATTTTAATTACGCCAGGGATTGCCTTTTCTATAGTAAATTATTCAAAAAATAATTATTTACTGTCGCAAATTTTAATTACGCCAGGGATTGCCTTTTCTATAGTAAATTATTCAAAAATTAATTTTTTACTGTCGCAAGTTTTAATTTCGCCAGGGATTGCCTTTTCTATAGTAAATTATTCAAAAAATAATTTTTTACTGTCGCAAATTTTAATTACGCCAGGGCTTGCCTTTTCTGTAGTAAATTTTGCAAAAAATAATTTTTTACTGTCGCAAATTTTAAATACGCCAGGGATTACCTTTTCTATAGTAAATTATTCAAAAAATAATTTTTTAATGTCGCAAATTTTAATTACGCCAGGGATTGCCTTTTCTATAGTAAATTATTCAAAAAATAATTTTTTTTCTGTCGCAAATTTTAATTACGCCAGGGATTGCCGTTTCTATAGTAAATTTTTCAAAAATTAATTTTTTTCTGTCGCAAATTTTAATTACGCCAGGGATTGCCTTTCCTATAGTAAATTTTTCAAAAATTAATTTTATACTGTCGCAAATTTTATTTACGCCAGGGATTGCCTTTTCTATAGTAAATTATTCAAAAATTAATTTTTTATTGTCGGAAATTTTAAATATGCCAGGGATTGCCTTTTCTATAGTAAATTATTCAAAAAACAATTGTTTACTGTCGCAAATTTTAATTACGCCAGGGATTGCCTTTTCTATAGTAAATTTTCCAAAAAATAATTTTTTACTGTCGCAAGTTTTAATTACGCCAGGGATTGCCTTTTCTATAGTAATTTTTTCAAAAATTAATTTTATACTGTCGCAAATTTTAATTACGCCAGGGATTGCTTTTTCTATAGTAAAGTATTCAAAAAATAATTTTTTACTGTCGCAAATTTTAATTACGCCAGGGATTGCCTTTTCTATAGTAAAATTTTCAAAAATTAATTTTTTTCTGTTGGAAATTTTAAATACGCCAGGGATTGCCTTTTCTATAGTAAATTTTGCAAAAAATAATTTTTTACTGTCGCAAATTTTAATTACGCCAGGGATTGCCTTTTCTATAGTAAATTTTTCAAAAAATAATTTTTTACTGTCGCAAATTTTAAATACGCCAGGGATTGCCTTTTCTATAGTAAATTTTTCAAAAAATAATTTTTTACTGTCGTTAATTTTAATTACGCTAGGGATTGCCTTTTCTATAGTAAATTTTTCAAAAATTAATTTTTTACTGTCGCAAGTTTTGAATACGCCAGGGATTGCATTTTCTATAGTAAATTGTTCAAAAAATAATTTTTTACTGTCGCAAATTTTAATTACGCCAGGGATTGCCTTTTCTATAGTAAATTATTCAAAAAATAATTTTTTACTGTCGCAAATTTTAAATACGCCAGGGATTGCCTTTTCTATAGTAAATTTTGCAAAGAATAATTTTTTACTGTCGCAAGTTTTAATTACGCCAGGGACTGCCTTTTCTACAGTAAATTATTCAAAAAATAATTCTTTACTGTCGCATATTTTAAATACGCGAGGGATTGCCTTTTCTATAGTAAATTATTCAAAAAATAATTTTTTACTGTGGCACATTTTAAATACGCCAGGGATTGCCTTTTCTATAGTAAATTTTTCAAAAAATAATTTTTTACTGTCGCAAATTTTAATTACGCCAGGGATTGCCTTTTCTATAGTAAATTTTTCAAAAATTAATTTTTTACTGTCGGAAGTTTTAATTACGCAAGGGATTGCCTTTTCTATAGTAAATTATTCAAAAAATAATTTTTTATTGTCGCAAATTTTAATTACGCCAGGGATTGCCTTTTCTATTGTAAATTATTCAAAAAATAATTTTTTACTGTCGCAAATTTTAATTACGCCAGGGATTGCCTTTTCTATAGTAAATTATTCAAAAATTAATTTTTTACTGTCGCAAGTTATAATTACGCCAGGGATTGCCTTTTCTATAGTAAATTATTCAAAAAATAATTTTTTACTGTCGCAAATTTTAATTACGCCAGGGATTGCCTTTTCCATAGTAAATTATTCAAAAAATAATTTTTTACTGTCGCAAATTTTAATTACGCCGGGGATTGCCTTTTCTATAGTAAATTTTTCAAAAAATAATTTTTTATTGTCGCAAATTTTAAATACGCCAGGGATTGCCTTTTCTATAGTAAATTATTCAAATAATAATTTTTTACTGTCGCAAATTTTAATTACGCCAGGCATTGCCTTTTCTATAGTAAATTATTCAAAAAATAATTTTTTTTCTGTCGCAAATTTTAATTACGCCAAGGATAGCCTTTTCTATAGTAAATTTTGCAAAAAATAATTTTTTTCTCTCGCAAATTTTAAATACGCCAGGGATTGGCTTTCCTATAGTAAATTTTGCAAAAATTAATTTTTTACAGTCGCAAGTTTTAATTACGCCAGGGATTGCCTTTTCTATAGTAAATTATCCAAAAAATAATTTTTTACTGTCGCAAATTTTAATTACGCCAGGGATTGCCTTTTCTATAGTAAATTATTCAAAAAATAATTTTTTACTGTCGCAAATTTTAATTACGCCAGGGATTGCCTTTTCTATAGTAAATTATTCAAAAATTAATTTTTTACTGTCGCAAGTTATAATTACGCCAGGGATTGCCTTTTCTATAGTAAATTATTCAAAAAATAATTTTTTACTGTCGCAAATTTTAATTACGCCAGGGATTGCCTTTTCCATAGTAAATTATTCAAAAAATAATTTTTTACTGTCGCAAATTTTAATTACGCCGTGGATTGCCTTTTCTATAGTAAATTTTGCAAAAAATAATTTTTTATTGTCGCAAATTTTAAATACGCCAGGGATTGCCTTTTCTATAGTAAATTATTCAAATAATAATTTTTTACTGTCGCAAATTTTAATTACGCCAGGGATTGCCTTTTCTATAGTAAATTATTCAAAAAATAATTTTTTTTCTGTCGCAAATTTTAATTACGCCAGGGATAGCCTTTTCTATAGTAAATTTTGCAAAAATAATTTTTTTCTCTCGCAAATTTTAAATACGCCAGGGATTGCCTTTCCTATAGTAAATTTTGCAAAAATTAATTTTTTACAGTCGCAAGTTTTAATTACGCCAGGGATTGCCTTTTCTATAGTAAATTATCCAAAAAATAATTTTTTACTGTCGCAAATTTTAATTACGCCAGGGATTGCCTTTTCTATAGTAAATTATTCAAAAAATAATTTTTTACTGTCGCAAATTTTAATTACGCCAGGGATTGCCTTTTCTATAGTAAATTATTCAAAAATTAATTTTTTACTGTCGCAAGTTATAATTACGCCAGGGATTGCCTTTTCTATAGTAAATTATTCAAAAAATAATTTTTTACAGTCGCAAATTTTAATTACGCCAGGGATTGCCTTTTCCATAGTAAATTATTCAAAAAATAATTTTTTACTGTCGCAAATTTTAATTACGCCGGGGATTGCCTTTTCTATAGTAAATTTTGCAAAAAATAATTTTTTATTGTCGCAAATTTTAAATACGCCAGGGATTGCCTTTTCTATAGTAAATTATTCAAATAATAATTTTTTACTGTCGCAAATTTTAATTACGCCAGGGATTGCCTTTTCTATAGTAAATTATTCAAAAAATAATTTTTTTTCTGTCGCAAATTTTAATTACGCCAGGGATAGCCTTTTCTATAGTAAATTTTGCAAAAATAATTTTTTTCTCTCGCAAATTTTAAATACGCCAGGGATTGCCTTTCCTATAGTAAATTTTGCAAAAATTAATTTTTTACTGTCGCAAGTTTTAATTACGCCAGGGATTGCCTTTTCTATAGTAAATTATCCAAAAAATAATTTTTTACTGTCGCAAATTTTAATTACGCCAGGGATTGCCTTTTCTATAGTAAATTATTCAAAAAATAATTTTTTACTGTCGCAAATTTTAATTACGCCAGGGATTGCCTTTTCTATAGTAAACTATTCAAAAATTAATTTTTTACTGTCGCAAGTTTTAATTACGCCAGGGATTGCCTTTTCTATAGTAAATTATTCAAAAAATAATTTTTTACTGTCGCAAATTTTAATTACGCCAGCGCTTGCCTTTTCTGTAGTAAATTTTGCAAAAAATAATTTTTTACTGTCGCAAATTTTAAATACGCCAGGGATTGCCTTTTCTATAGTAAATTATTCAAGAAATAATTTTTTACTGTCGCAAATTTTAATTACGCCAGGGATTGCCTTTTCTATAGTAAATTATTCAAAAAATAATTTTTTTTTCTGTTGCAGATTTTAATTACGCCAGGGATTGCCGTTTCTATAGTAAATTTTTCAAAAATTAATTTTTTTCTGTCGCAAATTTTAATTACGCCAGGGATTGCCTTTCCTATAGTAAATTTTTCAAAAATTAATTTTATACTGTCGCAAATTTTAATTACGCCAGGGATTGCCTTTTCTATAGTAAATTATTCAAAAAATAATTTTTTACTGTCGCAAATTTTAATTACGCCAGGGATTGCCTTTTCTATAGTAAATTATTCAAAAATTAATTTTTTACTGTCGTAAGTTTTAATTACGCCAGGGATTGACTTTTCTATAGTAAATTATTCAAAAAATAATTTTTTACTGTCGCAAATTTTAATTACGCCAGGGATTGCCTTTTCTATAGTAAATTATTCAAAAAATAATTTTTTTTCTCGCAAATTTTAAATACGCCAGGGATTGCCTTTTCTATAGTAAATTTTGCAAAAATTAATTTTTTACTGTCGCAAGTTTTAATTACGCCAGAGATTGCCTTTTCTATAGTAAATTATCCAAAAAATAATTTTTTACTGTCGCAAATTTTAATTACGCCAGGGATTGCCTTTTCTATAGTAAATTTTGCAAAAAATAATTTTTTATTGTCGCAAATTTTAAATACGCCAGGGATTGCCTTTTCTATAGTAAATTATTCAAATAATAATTTTTTACTGTCGCAAATTTTAATTACGCCAGGGATTGCCTTTTCTATAGTAAATTATTCAAAAAATAATTTTTTTTCTGTCGCAAATTTTAATTACGCCAGGGATAGCCTTTTCTATAGTAAATTTTGCAAAAAATAATTGTTTTCTCTCGCAAATTTTAAATACGCCAGGGATTGCCTTTTCTATAGTAAATTTTGCAAAAATTAATTTTTTACTGTCGCAAGTTTTAATTACGCCAGGGATTGCCTTTTCTATAGTAAATTATCCAAAAAATAATTTTTTACTGTCGCAAATTTTAATTACGCCAGGGATTGCCTTTTCTATAGTAAATTTTTCAAAAAATATTTTTTTTCTGTCGCAAATATTAAATACGCCAGGGGTTGCCTTTTCTATAGTAAATTATTCAAAAATAATTGTTTACTGTCGCAAAGTTTAATTACGCCAAGGATTGCCTTTTCTATAGTAAATTATTCAAAAAATAATTTTTTACTGTCGCAAATTTTAAATACGCCAGGGTTTGCCTTTTCTATAGTAAATTATTCAAAAATTAATTTTTTACTGTCGCAAATTTTAATTACGCCAGGGATTGCCTTTTCTATAGTAAATTTTGCAAAAAATAATTTTTTACTGTAGCAAATTTTAGTTACGACAGGGATTGCCTTTTCTATAGTAAATTATTCAAAAAATAATTTTTTACTGTCGCAAATTTTAAATACGCCAGGGATTGCCTTTTATGTAGTAAATTTTGCAAAAAATTATTTTTTACTGTCGCAAGTTTTAATTACGCCAGGGATTGCCTTTTCTATAGAAAATTATTCAAAAAATAATTTTTTACTGTCGCTAATTTTAATTACGCCAGGGATTGCCTTTTCTATAGTAAATTATTCAAAAAATAATTTTTTACTGTCGCAAATTTTAATTACGCCAGGGATTGCCTTTTCTATAGTAAATTATTCAAAAATTAATTTTTTACTGTCGCAAATTTTAATTACGCCAGGGATTGCCTTTTCTATAGTAAATTATTCAAAAAATAATTTTTTACTGTCGCAAATTTTAATTACTCCAGGGATTGCCTTTTCTATAGTAAATTATTCAAAAAATAATTTTTTACTGTCGCATATTTTAAATACGCCAGGGATTGCCTTTTCTTTAGTAAATTTTTCAAAAAATAATTTTTTACTGTCGCAAATTTTAATTACGCCAGGGATTGCCTTTTCTATAGTAAATTTTTCAAAAATTAATTTTTTACTGTCGCAAGTTTTAATTACGCCAGGGATTGCCTTTTCTATAGTAAATTATTCAAAAAATAATTTTTTTCTGTCGCAAATTTTAATTACGCCAGGGATTGCCTTTTCTATAGTAAATTATTCAAAAAATAATTTTTTACTGTCGCAAATTTTAATTACGCCAGGGATTGCCTTTTCTATAGTAAATTATTCAAAAATTAATTTTTTACTGTCGCAAGTTTTAATTACGCCAGGGATTGCCTTTTCTATAGTAAATTATTCAAAAAATAATTTTTTAATGTCGAAAATTTTAATTACGCCAGGGATTGCCTTTTCTATAGTAAATTATTCAAAAATTATTTTTTTACTGTCGCAAGTTTTAATTACGCCAGGGATTGCCTTTTCTATAGTAAATTATCCAAAAAATAATTTTTTACTGTCGCAAATTTTAAATACGCCAGGGATTGCCTTTCCTATAGTAAATTTTGCAAAAATTAATTTTTTACTGTCGCAAATTTTAATTACGCCAGGGATTGCCTTTTCTATAGTAAATTATTCAAAAATTAATTTTTTACTGTCGCAAGTTATAATTACGCCAGGGATTGCCTTTTCTATAGTAAATTATTCAAAAAATAATTTTTTACAGTCGCAAATTTTAATTACGCCAGGGATTGCCTTTTCCATAGTAAATTATTCAAAAAATAATTTTTTACTGTCGCAAATTTTAATTACGCCGGGGATTGCCTTTTCTATAGTAAATTTTGCAAAAAATAATTTTTTATTGTCGCAAATTTTAAATACGCCAGGGATTGCCTTTTCTATAGTAAATTATTCAAATAATAATTTTTTACTGTCGCAAATTTTAATTACGCCAGGGATTGCCTTTTCTATAGTAAATTATTCAAAAAATAATTTTTTTTCTGTCGCAAATTTTAATTACGCCAGGGATAGCCTTTTCTATAGTAAATTTTGCAAAAATAATTTTTTTCTCTCGCAAATTTTAAATACGCCAGGGATTGCCTTTCCTATAGTAAATTTTGCAAAAATTAATTTTTTACTGTCGCAAGTTTTAATTACGCCAGGGATTGCCTTTTCTATAGTAAATTATCCAAAAAATAATTTTTTACTGTCGCAAATTTTAATTACGCCAGGGATTGCCTTTTCTATAGTAAATTATTCAAAAAATAATTTTTTACTGTCGCAAATTTTAATTACGCCAGGGATTGCCTTTTCTATAGTAAACTATTCAAAAATTAATTTTTTACTGTCGCAAGTTTTAATTACGCCAGGGATTGCCTTTTCTATAGTAAATTATTCAAAAAATAATTTTTTACTGTCGCAAATTTTAATTACGCCAGCGCTTGCCTTTTCTGTAGTAAATTTTGCAAAAAATAATTTTTTACTGTCGCAAATTTTAAATACGCCAGGGATTGCCTTTTCTATAGTAAATTATTCAAGAAATAATTTTTTACTGTCGCAAATTTTAATTACGCCAGGGATTGCCTTTTCTATAGTAAATTATTCAAAAAATAATTTTTTTTTCTGTTGCAGATTTTAATTACGCCAGGGATTGCCGTTTCTATAGTAAATTTTTCAAAAATTAATTTTTTTCTGTCGCAAATTTTAATTACGCCAGGGATTGCCTTTCCTATAGTAAATTTTTCAAAAATTAATTTTATACTGTCGCAAATTTTAATTACGCCAGGGATTGCCTTTTCTATAGTAAATTATTCAAAAAATAATTTTTTACTGTCGCAAATTTTAATTACGCCAGGGATTGCCTTTTCTATAGTAAATTATTCAAAAATTAATTTTTTACTGTCGTAAGTTTTAATTACGCCAGGGATTGACTTTTCTATAGTAAATTATTCAAAAAATAATTTTTTACTGTCGCAAATTTTAATTACGCCAGGGATTGCCTTTTCTATAGTAAATTATTCAAAAAATAATTTTTTATTCTCGCAAATTTTAAATACGCCAGGGATTGCCTTTTCTATAGTAAATTTTGCAAATAATTAATTTTTTACTGTCGCAAGTTTTAATTACGCCAGAGATTGCCTTTTCTATAGTAAATTATCCAAAAAATAATTTTTTTACTGTCGCAAATTTTAATTACGCCAGGGATTGCCTTTTCTATAGTAAATTTTGCAAAAAATAATTGTTTTATTGTCGCAAATTTTAAATACGCCAGGGATTGCCTTTTCTATAGTAAATTATTCAAATAATAATTTTTTACTGTCGCAAATTTTAATTACGCCAGGGATTGCCTTTTCTATAGTAAATTATTCAAAAAATAATTTTTTTTCTGTCGCAAATTTTAATTACGCCAGGGATAGCCTTTTCTATAGTAAATTTTGCAAAAAATAATTGTTTTCTCTCGCAAATTTTAAATACGCCAGGGATTGCCTTTTCTATAGTAAATTTTGCAAAAATTAATTTTTTACTGTCGCAAGTTTTAATTACGCCAGGGATTGCCTTTTCTATAGTAAATTATCCAAAAAATAATTTTTTACTGTCGCAAATTTTAATTACGCCAGGGATTGCCTTTTCTATAGTAAATTTTTCAAAAATTATTTTTTTTCTGTCGCAAATATTAAATACGCCAGGGGTTGCCTTTTCTATAGTAAATTATTCAAAAATAATTGTTTACTGTCGCAAAGTTTAATTACGCCAAGGATTGCCTTTTCTATAGTAAATTATTCAAAAAATAATTTTTTACTGTCGCAAATTTTAAATACGCCAGGGTTTGCCTTTTCTATAGTAAATTATTCAAAAATTAATTTTTTACTGTCGCAAATTTTAATTACGCCAGGGATTGCCTTTTCTATAGTAAATTTTGCAAAAAATAATTTTTTACTGTAGCAAATTTTAGTTACGACAGGGATTGCCTTTTCTATAGTAAATTATTCAAAAAATAATTTTTTACTGTCGCAAATTTTAAATACGCCAGGGATTGCCTTTTATGTAGTAAATTTTGCAAAAAATTATTTTTTACTGTCGCAAGTTTTAATTACGCCAGGGATTGCCTTTTCTATAGAAAATTATTCAAAAAATAATTTTTTACTGTCGCTAATTTTAATTACGCCAGGGATTGCCTTTTCTATAGTAAATTATTCAAAAAATAATTTTTTACTGTCGCAAATTTTAATTACGCCAGGGATTGCCTTTTCTATAGTAAATTATTCAAAAATTAATTTTTTACTGTCGCAAATTTTAATTACGCCAGGGATTGCCTTTTCTATAGTAAATTATTCAAAAAATAATTTTTTACTGTCGCAAATTTTAATTACTCCAGGGATTGCCTTTTCTATAGTAAATTATTCAAAAAATAATTTTTTACTGTCGCATATTTTAAATACGCCAGGGATTGCCTTTTCTTTAGTAAATTTTTCAAAAAATAATTTTTTACTGTCGCAAATTTTAATTACGCCAGGGATTGCCTTTTCTATAGTAAATTTTTCAAAAATTAATTTTTTACTGTCGCAAGTTTTAATTACGCCAGGGATTGCCTTTTCTATAGTAAATTATTCAAAAAATAATTTTTTTCTGTCGCAAATTTTAATTACGCCAGGGATTGCCTTTTCTATAGTAAATTATTCAAAAAATAATTTTTTACTGTCGCAAATTTTAATTACGCCAGGGATTGCCTTTTCTATAGTAAATTATTCAAAAATTAATTTTTTACTGTCGCAAGTTTTAATTACGCCAGGGATTGCCTTTTCTATAGTAAATTATTCAAAAAATAATTTTTTAATGTCGAAAATTTTAATTACGCCAGGGATTGCCTTTTCTATAGTAAATTATTCAAAAATTATTTTTTTACTGTCGCAAGTTTTAATTACGCCAGGGATTGCCTTTTCTATAGTAAATTATTCAAAAAATAATTTTTTACTGTCGCAAATTTTAATTACGCCAGGGATTGCCTTTTCTATAGTAAATTATTCAAAAATTAATTTTTTACTGTCGCAAATTTTAATTACGCCAGGGATTGCCTCTTCTATAGTAAATTATTCAAAAAATAATTTTTTACTGTCGCAAATTTTAATTACTCCAGGGATTGCCTTTTCTATAGTAAATTATTCAAAAAATAATTTT
This sequence comes from Dioctria linearis, assembly GCA_963930735.1. Lineage (NCBI taxonomy): Eukaryota > Metazoa > Arthropoda > Insecta > Diptera > Asilidae > Dioctria > Dioctria linearis. Next base: position 5,165 of record CAWVNZ010002478.1, on the reverse strand, counting down.
TTACTGTCGCATATTTTAAATACGCCAGGGATTGCCTTTTCTATAGTAAATTTTTCAAAAAATAATTTTTTACTGTCGCAAATTTTAATTACGCCAGGGATTGCCTTTTCTATAGTAAATTATTCAAAAAATAATTTTTTACTGTCGCAAATTTTAATTACGCCAGGGATTGCCTTTTCTATAGTAAATTTTTCAAAAATTAATTTTTTACTGTCGCAAGTTTTAATTACGCCAGGGATTGCCTTTTCTATAGTAAATTATTCAAAAAATAATTTTTTACTGTCGCAAATTTTAATTACGCCAGGGATTGCCTTTTCTATAGTAAATTTTGCAAAAAATAATTTTTTACTGTCGCAAATTTTAAATACGCCAGGGATTGACTTTTCTGTAGTAAATTATTCAAAAAATAATTTTTTACTGTCGCAAATTTTAATTACGCCAGGGATTGCCTTTTCTATAGTAAATTATTCAAAAAATATTTTTTTTTCTGTCGCAAATTTTAATTACGCCAGGGATTGCCTTTTCTATAGTAAATTTTGCAAAAAATAATTTTTTTCTGTCGCAAATTTTAAATACGCTAGGGATTGCCTTTTCTATAGTAAATTTTGCAAAAATTAATTTTTTACTGTCGCAAGTTTTAATTACGCCAGGGATTGCCTTTTCTATAGTAAATTATCTAAAAAAAAAATTTTTTACTGTCGCAAATTTTAATTACGCCAGGGATTGCCTTTTCTATAGTAAATTATTCAAAAAATAATTATTTACTGTCGCAAATTTTAATTACGCCAGGGATTGCCTTTTCTATAGTAAATTATTCAAAAATTAATTTTTTACTGTCGCAAGTTTTAATTTCGCCAGGGATTGCCTTTTCTATAGTAAATTATTCAAAAAATAATTTTTTTACTGTCGCAAATTTTAATTTCGCCAGGGCTTGCCTTTTCTGTAGTAAATTTTGCAAAAAAATAATTTTTTACTGTCGCAAATTTTAAATACGCCAGGGGATTACCTTTTCTATAGTAAAATTATTCAAAAAATAATTTTTTTATGTCGCAAATTTTAATTACGCCAGGGATTGCCTTTTCTATAGTAAATTATTCAAAAAATAATTTTTTTTCTGTCGCAAATTTTAATTACGCCAGGGATTGCCGTTTCTATAGTAAATTTGTCAAAAATTAATTTTTTTCTGTCGCAAATTTTAATTACGCCAGGGATTGCCTTTCCTATAGTAAATTTTTCAAAAATTAATTTTATACTGTCGCCAAATTTTATTTACGCAGGGATTGCCTTTTCTATAGTAAATTATTCAAAAATTAATTTTTTACTGTCGGAAATTTTAAATATGCCAGGGATTGCCTTTTCTATAGTAAATTATTCAAAAAACAATTGTTTACTGTCGCAAATTTTAATTACGCCAGGGATTGCCGTTTCTATAGTAAATTTTTCAAAAATTAATTTTTTTCTGTCGCAAATTTTAATTACGCCAGGTATTGCCTTTCCTATAGTAAATTATTCAAAAAATAATTTTATACTGTCGCAAATTTTATTTACGCCAGGGATTGCCTTTTCTATAGTAAATTATTCAAAAATTAATTTTTTACTGTCGGAAATTTTAAATATGCCAGGGATTGCCTTTTCTATAGTAAATTATTCAAAAAATAATTTTTTTACTGTCGCAAATTTTAACTTCGCCAGGGCTTGCCTTTTCTGTAGTAAATTTTGCAAAAAATAATTTTTTACTGTCGCAAATTTTAATTACGCCAGGATTACCTTTTCTATAGTAAATTATTCAAAAAATAATTTTTTTATGTCGCAAATTTTAATTACGCCAGGGATTGCCTTTTCTATAGTAAATTATTCAAAAAATAATTTTTTTTCTGTCGCAAATTTTAATTACGCCAGGGATTGCCGTTTCTATAGTAAATTTTTCAAAAATTAATTTTATACTGTCGCAAATTTTAATTACGCCAGGGATTGCTTTTTCTATAGTAAAGTATTCAAAAAATAATTTTTTACTGTCGCAAATTTTAATTACGCCAGGGATTGCCTTTTCTATAGTAAAATTTTCAAAAATTAATTTTTTTCTGTTGGAAATTTTAAATACGCCAGGGATTGCCTTTTCTATAGTAAATTTTGCAAAAAATAATTTTTTACTGTCGCAAATTTTAATTACGCCAGGGATTGCCTTTTCTATAGTAAATTTTTCAAAAAATAATTTTTTACTGTCGCAAATTTTAAATACGCCAGGGATTGCCTTTTCTATAGTAAATTTTTCAAAAAATAATTTTTTACTGTCGTTAATTTTAATTACGCCAGGGATTGCCTTTTCTATAGTAAATTTTTCAAAAATTAATTTTTTACTGTCGCAAGTTTTAAATACGCCAGGGATTGCATTTTCTATAGTAAATTATTCAAAAAATAATTTTTTACTGTCGCAAATTTTAATTACGCCAGGGATTGCCTTTTCTATAGTAAATTATTCAAAAAATAATTTTTTACTGTCGCAAATTTTAAATACGCCAGGGATTGCCTTTTCTATAGTAAATTTTGCAAAGAATAATTTTTTACTGTCGCAAGTTTTAATTACGCCAGGGATTGCCTTTTCTACAGTAAATTATTCAAAAAATAATTTTTTACTGTCGCATATTTTAAATACGCGAGGGATTGCCTTTTCTATAGTAAATTATTCAAAAAATAATTTTTTTACTGTGGCACATTTTAAATACGCCAGGGATTGCCTTTTCTATAGTAAATTTTTCAAAAAATAATTTTTTACTGTCGCAAATTTTAATTACGCCAGGGATTGCCTTTTCTATAGTAAATTTTTCAAAAATTAATTTTTTACTGTCGGAAGTTTTAATTACGCCAGGGATTGCCTTTTCTATAGTAAATTATTCAAAAAATAATTTTTTACTGTCGCAAATTTTAATTACGCCAGGGATTGCCTTTTCTATTGTAAATTATTCAAAAAATAATTTTTTTACTGTCGCAAATTTTAATTACGCCAGGGATTGCCTTTTCTATAGTAAATTATTCAAAAATTAATTTTTTACTGTCGCAAGTTATAATTACGCCAGGGATTGCCTTTTCTATAGTAAATTATTCAAAAAATAATTTTTTACTGTCGCAAATTTTAATTACGCCAGGGATTGCCTTTTCCATAGTAAATTATTCAAAAAATAATTTTTTACTGTCGCAAATTTTAATTACGCCGGGGATTGCCTTTTTCTATAGTAAATTTTTCAAAAAATAATTTTTTATTGTCGCAAATTTTAAATACGCCAGGGATTGCCTTTTCTATAGTAAATTATTCAAATAATAATTTTTTACTGTCGCAAATTTTAATTACGCCAGGGATTGCCTTTTCTATAGTAAATTATTCAAAAAATAATTTTTTTTCTGTCGCAAATTTTAACTACGCCAAGGATAGCCTTTTCTATAGTAAATTTTGCAAAAAATAATTTTTTTCTCTCGCAAATTTTAAATACGCCAGGGATTGCCTTTCCTATAGTAAATTTTGCAAAAATTAATTTTTTACAGTCGCAAGTTTTAATTACGCCAGGGATTGCCTTTTCTATAGTAAATTATCCAAAAAATAATTTTTTACTGTCGCAAATTTTAATTACGCCAGGGATTGCCTTTTCTATAGTAAATTATTTCAAAAAATAATTTTTTACTGTCGCAAATTTTAATTACGCCAGGGATTGCCTTTTCTATAGTAAATTATTCAAAAATTAATTTTTTACTGTCGCAAGTTATAATTACGCCAGGGATTGCCTTTTCTATAGTAAATTATTCAAAAAATAATTTTTTACTGTCGCAAATTTTAATTACGCCAGGGATTGCCTTTTCCATAGTAAATTTTTTGCAAAAAATAATTTTTTATTGTCGCAAATTTTAAATACGCCAGGGATTGCCTTTTCTATAGTAAATTATTCAAATAATAATTTTTTACTGTCGCAAATTTTAATTACGCCAGGGATTGCCTTTTCTATAGTAAATTATTCAAAAAATAATTATAATTTTTTTTCTGTCGCAAATTTTAATTACGCCAGGGATAGCCTTTTCTATAGTAAATTTTGCAAAAATAATTTTTTTCTCTCGCAAATTTTAAATACGCCAGGGATTGCCTTTCCTATAGTAAATTTTGCAAAAATTAATTTTTTACTGTCGCAAGTTTTAATTACGCCAGGGATTGCCTTTTCTATAGTAAATTATCCAAAAAATAATTTTTTACTGTCGCAAATTTTAATTACGCCAGGGATTGCCTTTTCTATAGTAAATTATTCAAAAAATAATTTTTTACTGTCGCAAATTTTAATTAAGCCAGGGATTGCCTTTTCTATAGTAAACTATTCAAAAATTAATTTTTTACTGTCGCAAGTTTTAATTACGCCAGGGATTGCCTTTTCTATAGTAAATTATTCAAAAAATAATTTTTTACTGTCGTAAATTTTAATTACGCCAGGGCTTGCCTTTTCTGTAGTAAATTTTGCAAAAAATAATTTTTTACTGTCGCAAATTTTAAATACGCCAGGGATTGCCTTTTCTATAGTAAATTATTCAAGAAATAATTTTTTACTGTCGCAAATTTTAATTACGCCAGGGATTGCCTTTTCTATAGTAAATTATTCAAAAAATAATTTTTTTTTCTGTTGCAGATTTTAATTACGCCAGGGATTGCCGTTTCTATAGTAAATTTTTCAAAAATTAATTTTTTTCTGTCGCAAATTTTAATTACGCCAGGGATTGCCTTTCCTATAGTAAATTTTTCAAAAATTAATTTTATACTGTCGCAAATTTTAATTACGCCAGGGATTGCCTTTTCTATAGTAAATTATTCAAAAAATAATTTTTAACTGTCGCAAATTTTAATTACGCCAGGGATTGCCTTTTCTATAGTAAATTATTCAAAAATTAATTTTTTACTGTCGTAAGTTTTAATTACGCCAGGGATTGACTTTTCTATAGTAAATTATTCAAAAAATAATTTTTTACTGTCGCAAATTTTAATTACGCCAGGGATTGCCTTTTCTATAGTAAATTATTCAAAAAATAATTTTTTTCTCTCGCAAATTTTAAATACGCCAGGGATTGCCTTTTCTATAGTAAATTTTGCAAAAATTAATTTTTTACTGTCGCAAGTTTTAATTACGCCAGAGATTGCC
>CAWVNZ010002477.1:0-40752 GCA_963930735.1 Dioctria linearis | reverse complement strand
TTAAAATTTGCGACAGTAGAAAATTATTTTTTGAAAAATTTACTATAGAAAAGGCAATCCCTGGCGGAATTAAAATTTGCGACAGTAGAAAATTATTTTTTGAAAAGTTTACTATAGAAAAGGCAATCCCTGGCGCATTTAAAATTTGCGACAGTAAAAAATTAATTTTTGAAATATTTACTATAGAAAAGGCAATCCCCGGCGTAATTAAAATTTGCGACAGTAAAAAATTAATTTTTGAAAAATTTACTGTAGAAACGGCAATCCCTGGCGCAATTAAAATTTGCGACAGTATAAAATAATTTTTTGAAAAATTTACTATAGAAAAGGCAATCCCTGGCGTAATTAAAATTTGCGACAGTAAAAAATTAGTTTTTGAAAAATTTACGATAGAAAAGGCAATCCCTGGCGCAATTAAAATTTGCGACAGTAGAAAATTATTTTTTGAAAAATTTACTATAGAAAAGGCAATCCCTGGCGCAATTAAAATTTGCGACAGTAGAAAATTATTTTTTGAAAAATTTACTATAGAAAAGGCAATCCCTTGCGCAATTAAAATTTGCGACAATATAAAATTAAATTTTGAAAAATTTACTATAGAAAAGGCAATCCCTGGCGCATTTAAAATTTGCGAGAGTAAAAAATTAATTTTTGAAATATTTACTATAGAATAGGCAATCCCCGGCGTAATTAAAATTTGCGACAGTAAAAAATTAATTTTTGAAAAATTTACTGTAGAAACGGCAATCCCTGGCGCAATTAAAATTTGCGACAGTAAAAAATTATTTTTTGCAAAATTTACTATAGAAAAGGCAATCCCTGGCGCAATTAAAAACTGCGACAGTAAAAAATTAGTTTCTGAATAATTTACTATAGAAAAGGCAATCCCTGGCGCAATTAAAATTTGCGACAGTATAAAATTAAATTTTGAAAAATTTACTATAGAAAAGGCAATCCCTGGCGTAATTAAAATTTGCGACACTAGAAAATTATTTTTTGAATAATTTACTGTAGAAAAGGCAATCCCTGGCGTAATTAAAATTTACGACAGTAAAAAATTATTTTTTGCAAAATTTACTGTAGAAAAGGCAATCCCTGGCGCAATTAAAATTTGCGACAGTAGAAAATTATTTTTTGAAAAATTTACTATAGAAAAGGCAATCCCTGGCGTAATTAAAATTTGCGACAGTAAAAAATTATTTTTTACAAAATTTACTGTAGAAAAGGCAATCCCGGCGCAATTAAAATTTGCGACAGTAGAAAATTATTTTTTGAAAAATTTACTATAGAAAAGGCAATCCCTGGCGCAATTAAAATTTGAAACAGTATAAAATTAAATTTTGAAAAATTTACTATAAAAAAGGCAATCCCTGGCGTAATTAAAATTTGCGACAGTAAAAAATTATTTTTTGAAAAATTTACTATAGAAAAGGCAATCCCTGGCGTAATTAAGATTTGCGACAGTAAAAAATTATTTTTTGAAAAATTTACTGTAGAAAAGGCAATCCCTGGCGCAGTTAAAATTTGCGACAGTAGAAAATTATTTTTTGAAAAATTTACTATAGAAAAGGCAATCCCAGGCGTAATTAAAATTTGCGACAGTAGAAAATTATTTTTTGAAAAATTTACTGTAGAAAAGGCAATCCCTGGCGTATTTAAAATTTGCCACAGAAAAAAATTAATTTTTGAAAAATTTACTGTAGAAAAGGCAATCCCTGGCGCAGTTAAAATTTGCGACAGTAGAAAATTATTTTTTGAAAAATTTACTATAGAAAAGGCAATCCCTGGCGCAATTAAAATTTGCGACAGTAGAAAATTATTTTTTGAAAAGTTTACTATAGAAAAGGCAATCCCTGGCGCATTTAAAATTTGCGACAGTAAAAAATTAATTTTTGAAATATTTACTATAGAAAAGGCAATCCCCGGCGTAATTAAAATTTGCGACAGTAAAAAATTAATTTTTGAAAAATTTACTGTAGAAACGGCAATCCCTGGCGCAATTAAAATTTGCGACAGTATAAAATAATTTTTTGAAAAATTTACTATAGAAAAGGCAATCCCTGGCGTAATTAAAATTTGCGACAGTAAAAAATTAGTTTTTGAAAAATTTACGATAGAAAAGGCAATCCCTGGCGCAATTAAAATTTGCGACAGTAGAAAATTATTTTTTGAAAAATTTACTATAGAAAAGGCAATCCCTGGCGCAATTAAAATTTGCGACAGTAGAAAATTATTTTTTGAAAAATTTACTATAGAAAAGGCAATCCCTTGCGCAATTAAAATTTGCGACAATATAAAATTAAATTTTGAAAAATTTACTATAGAAAAGGCAATCCCTGGCGTAATTAAAATTTGCGACAGTAGAAAATTATTTTTTGAAAAATTTACTGTAGAAAACGCAATCCCTGGCGTATTTAAAATTTGCGACAGTAAAAAATTAGTTTGTGAAAAATTTACTATAGAAAAGGTAATTCCTGGCGCAATTAAAATTTGCGACAGTAAAAAATTATTTTTTGAAAAATTTACTGTAGAAAAGGCAATCCCTGGCGCAATTAAAATTTGCGACAGTATAAAATTAATTTTTGAAAAATTTACTATAGAAAAGGCAATCCCTGGCGGAATTAAAATTTGCGAGAGTAAAAAATTATTTTTTGAAAAATTTACTATAGAAAAGGCAATCCCTGGCGTAATTAAAATTTGCGACAGTAAAAAATTAGTTTTGAATAATTTACTATAGAAAAGGCAATCCCTGGCGCAATTAAAGTTTGCGACAGTAGAAAATTATTTTTTGAAAAATTTACTATAGAAAAGGCAATCCCTGGCGTAATTAAAATTTGCGACAGTAAAAAATTATTTTTTGTAAAATTTACTATAGAAAAGGCAATCCCTGGCGCAATTAAAATTTGCGACAGTAGAAAATTATTTTTTGAAAAATTTACTGTAGAAAATGCAATACCTGGCGCAATTAAAATTTGCAACAGTATAAAATTAAATTTTGAAAAATTTACTATAGAAAAGGCAAACCCTGGCGTATTTAAAATTTGCGACAGTAAAAAATTAATTTTTGAAAAATTTACGATAGAAAAGGCAATCCCTGGCGCAATTAAAATTTGCGACAGTAGAAAATTATTTTTTGAAAAATTTACTATAGAAAAGGCAATCACTGGCGCAATTAAAATTTGCGACAGTAGAAAATTATTTTTTGAAAAATTTACTATAGAAAAGGCAATCCCTTGCGCAATTAATATTTGCGACAGTAGAAAATTAATTTTTGAAAAATTTACTGTAGAAAAGGCAATCCCTGGCGTATTTAAAATTTGCGACAGCAAAAAAATTAATTTGTGAAAAATTTACTATAGAAAAGGTAATTCCTGGCGCAATTAAAATTTGTGACAGTAAAAAATTTACTATAGAAAAGGCAATACCTGGCGGATTTAAAATTTGCGACAGTAAGAAATTAATTTTTGAAAAATTTACTATAGAAAAGGCAATCCCTGGCGTAATTAAGATTTGCGACAGTAAAAAATTATTTTTTGAAAAATTTACTGTAGAAAAGGCAATCCCTGGCGCAATTAAAATTTGCGACAGTAGAAAATTATTTTTTGAAAAATTTACTATAGAAAAGGCAATCCCTGGCGCATTTAAAATTTGCGACAGTAAAAAATTAAGTTTTGAAATATTTACTATAGAAAAGGCAATCCCCGGCGCAATTAAAATTTGCGACAGTAAAAAATTAATTTTTGAAAAATTTACTGTAGAAAAGGCAATCACTGGCGCAGTTAAAATTTGCGACAGTAGAAAATTATTTTTTGAAAAATTTACTATAGAAAAGGCAATCCCTGGCGCAATTAAAATTTGCGACAGTAGAAAATTATTTTTTGAAAAGTTTACTATAGAAAAGGCAATCCCTGGCGCAATTAAAATTTGCGACAGTAGAAAATTATTTTTTGAAAAGTTTACTATAGAAAAGGCAATCCCCGGCGCAATTAAAATTTGCGACAGTAAAAAATTAATTTTTGAAAAATTTACTGTAGAAAAGGCAATCCCTGGCGCAATTAAAATTTGCGACAGTATAAAATAATTTTTTGAAAAATTTACTATAGAAAAGGCAATCCCTGGCGTAATTAAAATTTGCGACAGTAAAAAATTAGTTTTTGAAAAATTTACTATAGAAAAGTCAATCCCTGGCGTAATTAAAATTTGCGACAGTAGAAAATTATTTTTTGCAAAATTTACTGTAGAAAAGGCAATCCCTGGCGTAATTAAAATTTGCGACAGTAAAACATAATTTTTCGAAGAAATTTACTGTAGAAAAGGCAATCCCTGGCGCAATTAAAATTTGCGACAGTAAAAAATTATTTTTTGAAAAATTTACTGTAGAAAAGGCAATCCCTGGCGCAATTAAAATTTGCGACAGTATAAAATTAATTTTTGAAAAATTTACTATAGAAAAGGCAATCCCCGGCGCAATTAAAATTTGCGACAGTAAAAAATTAATTTTTGAAAAATTTACTGTAAAAAAGGCAATCCCTGGCGCAATTAAAATTTGCGACAGTATAAAATAATTTTTTGAAAAATTTACTATAGAAAAGGCAATCCCTGGCGCAATTAAAAATTGCGACAGTAAAAAATTATTTTTTGAAAAATTTACTATAGAAAAGGCAATCCCTGGCGTAATTAAAATTTGCGACAGTAAAAAATTAGTTTCTGAATAATTTACTATAGAAAAGGCAATCCCTGGCGCAATTAAAATTTGCGACAGTTTAAAATTAAATTTTGAAAAATTTACTATAGAAAAGGTAATCCCTGGCGTAATTAAAATTTGCGACACTAGAAAATTATTTTTTGAATAATTTACTGTAGAAAAGGAAATCCCTGGCGTAATTAAAATTTGCGACAGTAAAAAATTTTTTTTTGCAAAATTTACTGTAGAAAAGGCAATCCCTGGCGCAATTAAAATTTGCGACAGTAGAAAATTATTTTTTGAAAAATTTACTATAGAAAAGGCAATCCCTGGCGTATTTAAAATTTGCCACAGAAAAAAATTAATTTTTGAAAAATTTACTGTAGAAAAGGCAATCCCTGGCGCAGTTAAAATTTGCGACAGTAGAAAATTATTTTTTGAAAAATTTACTATAGAAAAGGCAATCTCTGGCGCAATTAAAATTTGCGACAGTAGAAAATTATTTTTTGAAAAGTTTACTATAGAAAAGGCAATCCCTGGCGCATTTAAAATTTGCGACAGTAAAAAATTAATTTTTGAAATATTTACTATAGAAAAGGCAATCCCCGGCGTAATTAAAATTTGCGACAGTAAAAAATTAATTTTTGAAAAATTTACTGTAGAAAAGGCAATCCCTGGCGCAATTAAAATTTGCGACAGTATAAAATAATTTTTTGAAAAATTTACTATAGAAAAGGCAATCCCTGGCGTAATTAAAATTTGCGACAGTAAAAAATTAGTTTTTGAAAAATTTACGATAGAAAAGGCAATCCCTGGCGCAATTAAAATTTGCGACAGTAGAAAATTATTTTTTGAAAAATTTACTATAGAAAAAGCAATCCCTGGCGCAATTAAAATTTGCCACAATAGAAAATTATTTTTTGAAAAATTTACTATAGAAAAGGCAATCCCTTGCGCAATTAAAATTTGCGACAACATAAAATTAAATTTTGAAAAATTTACTATAGAAAAGGCAATCCCTGGCGTAATTAAAATTTGCGACAGTAGAAAATTATTTTTTGAAAAATTTACTGTAGAAAACGCAATCCCTGGCGTATTTAAAAATTGCGACAGTAAAAAATTAGTTTGTGAAAAATTTACTATAGAAAAGGTAATTCCTGGCGCAATTATAATTTGCGACAGTAAAAAATTATTTTTTTTGAAAAATTTACTGTAGAAAAGGCAATCCCTGGGGCAATTAAAATTTGCGACAGTATAAAAGTAATTTTTGAAAAATTTACTATAGAAAAGGCAATCCCTGGCGGAATTAAAATTTGCGACAGTAAAAAATTATTTTTTGAAAAATTTACTATAGAAAAGGCAATCCCTGGCGTAATTAAAATTTGCGACAGTAAAAAATTAGTTTTTGAATAATTTACTATAGAAAAGGCAATCCCTGGCGCAATTAAAATTTGCGACAGTAGAAAATTATTTTTTGAAAAATTTACTATAGAAAAGGCAATCGCTGGCGTAATTAAAATTTGCGACAGTAAAAAATTATTTTTTGCAAAATTTACTGTAGAAAAGGCAATCCCTGGCGCAATTAAAATTTGCGACAGTAGAAAATTATTTTTTGAAAAATTTACTATAGAAAATGCAATACCTGGCGCAATTAAAATTTGCAGCAGTATAAAATTAAATTTTGAAAAATTACTATAGAAAAGGCAAACCCTGGCGTATTTAAAATTTGCGACAGTAAAAAATTAATTTTTGAAAAATTTACTATAGAAAAGGCAATCCCTGGCGTAATTAAAATATGCGACAGTAAATAATTATTTCTTGAAAAATTTACTGTAGGAAAGGCAATCCCTGGCGTAACTAAAATTTTCGACAGTATAAAATTATTTTTTGAATAATTTAGTATAGAAACGGCAATCCCTGGCGCATTTAAAATTTGCGAAAGTAAAAAATTATTTTTTGCAAAATTTACTGTAGAAAAGGAAATCTCTGGCGCAATTAAAATTTGCGACAGTAGAAAATTATTTTTTGAAAAATTTACTATAGAAAATTCAATCCCTGGCGCAATTAAAATTTGCGACAGTAAAAAATTATTTATGGAAAAATTTACTATAGAAAAGGCAATCCCTGGCGCAATTAAATTTTGCGACAGTATAAAATTAAATTTTGAAAAATTTACTGTAGAAAAGGCAATCCCTGGCGTAATTAAAATTTGCGACAGTAGAAAATTATTTTTTGAAAAATTTACTATAGAAAGGGCAATCCCTGGCGCAGTTAAAATTTGCGACAGTAAAAAATTATTTTTTGAATAATTTATTATAGAAAAGGCAATCCCTGGCGTAATTAAAATTTTCGACAGTAAAAAATTAGTTTTTGAAAAATTTACGATAAAAAAGGCAATCCCTGGCGCAATTAAAATTTGCGACAGTATAAAATTAAATTTTGAAAAATTTACTATAGAAAAGGCAATCCCTGGCGTATTTAAAATTTGCGACAGTAGAAAATTATTTTTTGAAAAATTTACTGTAGAAAAGGCAATCCCTGGCGTATTTAAAATTTGCGACAGTAAAAAATTAATTTGTGAAAAATTTACTATAGAAAAGGTAATTCCTGGCGCAATTAAAATTTGCGACAGTAAAAAATTTACTATAGAAAAGGCAATACCTGGCGGATTTAAAATTTTCGACAGTAAAAAATTAATTTTTGAAAAATTTACTATAGAAAAGGCAATCCCTGGCGTAATTAAGATTTGCGACAGTAAAAAATTATTTTTTGAAAAATTTACTGTAGAAAAGGCAATCCCTGGCGCAATTAAAATTTGCGACAGTAGAAAATTATTTTTTGAAAAATTTACTATAGAAAAGGCAATCCCTGGCGCATTTAAAATTTGCGACAGTAAAAAATTAAGTTTTGAAATATTTACTATAGAAAAGGCAATCCCCGGCGTAATTAAAATTTGCGACAGTAAAAAATTAATTTTTGAAAAATTTACTGTAGAAAAGGCAATCCCTGGCGCAATTAAAATTTGCGACAGTATAAAATAATTTTTTGAAAAATTTACTATAGAAAAGGCAATCCCTGGCGTAATTAAAATTTGCGACAGTAATAAATTAGTTTTTGAAAAATTTACGATAGAAAAGGCAATCCCTGGCGCAATTAAAATTTGCGACAGTAGAAAATTATTTTTTGAAAAATTTACTATAGAAAAGGCAATCCCTGGCGCAAATAAAATTTGCGACAGTAGAAAATTATTTTTTGAAAAATTTACTATAGAAAAGGCAATCCCTTGCGCAATTAAAATTTGCGACAGTATAAAATTAAATTTTGAAAAATTTGCTATAGAAAAGTCAATCCCGGGCGTAATTAAAATTTGCGACAGTAGAAAATTATTTTTTGCAAAATTTACTGTAGAAAAGGCAATCCCTGGCGTATTTAAAATTTGCGACAGTAAAAAATTATTTTTCGAAAAAATTTACTGTAGAAAAGGCAATACCTGGCGCAATTAAAATTTGCGACAGTAAAAAATTTACTATAGAAAAGGCAATCCCTGGCGGATTTAAAATTTGCCACAGTAAAAAATTAATTTTTGAAAAATTTACTGTAGAAAAGGCAATCCCTGGCGCAGTTAAAATTTGCGACAGTAGAAAATTATTTTTTGAAAAATTTACTGTAGAAAATGCAATACCTGGCGTAATTAAAATTTGCGACAGTAAAAAAATAGTTTTTGAAAAATTTACGATAGAAAAGGCAATCCCTGGCGCAATTAAAATTTGCGACAGTAGAAAATTATTTTTTGAAAAATTTACTATAGAAAAGGCAATCCCTGGCGCAATTAAAATTTGCGACAGTAGAAAATTATTTTTTGAAAAATTTACTATAGAAAAGGCAATCCCTTGCGCAATTAAAATTTGCGACAGTAGAAAATTAATTTTTGAAAAATTTACTGTAGAAAAGGCAATCCCTGGGCAATTAAAATTTGCGACAGTATAAAAGTAATTTTTGAAAAATTTACTATAGAAAAGGCAATCCCTGGCGGAATTAAAATTTGCGACAGTAAAAAATTATTTTTTGAAAAATTTACTATAGAAAAGGCAATCCCTGGCGTAATTAAAATTTGCGACAGTAAAAAATTAGTTTTTGAATAATTTACTATAGAAAAGGCAATCCCTGGCGCAATTAAAATTTGCGACAGTAGAAAATTATTTTTTGAAAAATTTACTATAGAAAAGGCAATCCCTGGCGTAATTAAAATTTGCGACAGTAAAAAATTATTTTTTGCAAAATTTACTGTAGAAAAGGCAATCCCTGGCGCAATTAAAATTTGCGACAGTAGAAAATTATTTTTTTGAAAAATTTACTATAGAAAATGCAATACCTGGCGCAATTAAAATTTGCAGCAGTATAAAATTAAATTTTGAAAAATTTACTATAGAAAAGGCAAACCCTGGCGTATTTAAAATTTGCGACAGTAAAAAATTAATTTTGAAAAATTTACTATAGAAAAGGCAATCCCTGGCGTAATTAAAATATGCGACAGTAAATAATTATTTCTTGAAAAATTTACTGTAGGAAAGGCAATCCCTGGCGTAACTAAAATTTTCGACAGTATAAAATTATTTTTTGAATAATTTAGTATAGAAACGGCAATCCCTGGCGCATTTAAAATTTGCGAAAGTAAAAAATTATTTTTTGCAAAATTTACTGTAGAAAAGGAAATCTCTGGCGCAATTAAAATTTGCGACAGTAGAAAATTATTTTTTGAAAAATTTACTATAGAAAATTCAATCCCTGGCGCAATTAAAATTTGCGACAGTAAAAAATTATTTATGGAAAAATTTACTATAGAAAAGGCAATCCCTGGCGCAATTAAATTTTGCGACAGTATAAAATTAAATTTTGAAAAATTTACTGTAGAAAAGGCAATCCCTGGCGTAATTAAAATTTGCGACAGTAGAAAATTATTTTTGAAAAATTTACTATAGAAAGGGCAATCCCTGGCGCAGTTAAAATTTGCGACAGTAAAAAATTATTTTTTGAATAATTTATTATAGAAAAGGCAATCCCTGGCGTAATTAAAATTTTCGACAGTAAAAAATTAGTTTTTGAAAAATTTACGATAAAAAAGGCAATCCCTGGCGCAATTAAAATTTGCGACAGTATAAAATTAAATTTTGAAAAATTTACTATAGAAAAGGCAATCCCTGGCGTATTTAAAATTTGCGACAGTAGAAAATTATTTTTTGAAAAATTTACTGTAGAAAAGGCAATCCCTGGCGTATTTAAAATTTGCGACAGTAAAAAATTAATTTGTGAAAAATTTACTATAGAAAAGGTAATTCCTGGCGCAATTAAAATTTGCGACAGTAAAAAATTTACTATAGAAAAGGCAATACCTGGCGGATTTAAAATTTTCGACAGTAAAAAATTAATTTTTGAAAAATTTACTATAGAAAAGGCAATCCCTGGCGTAATTAAGATTTGCGACAGTAAAAAATTATTTTTTGAAAAATTTACTGTAGAAAAGGCAATACCTGGCGCAATTAAAATTTGCGACAGTAAAAAATTTACTATAGAAAAGGCAATCCCTGGCGGATTTAAAATTTGCCACAGTAAAAAATTAATTTTTGAAAAATTTACTGTAGAAAAGGCAATCCCTGGCGCAGTTAAAATTTGCGACAGTAGAAAATTATTTTTTGAAAAATTTACTGTAGAAAATGCAATACCTGGCGTAATTAAAATTTGCGACAGTAAAAAAATAGTTTTTGAAAAATTTACGATAGAAAAGGCAATCCCTGGCGCAATTAAAATTTGCGACAGTAGAAAATTATTTTTTGAAAAATTTACTATAGAAAAGGCAATCCCTGGCGCAATTAAAATTTGCGACAGTAGAAAATTATTTTTTGAAAAATTTACTATAGAAAAGGCAATCCCTTGCGCAATTAAAATTTGCGACAGTAGAAAATTAATTTTTGAAAAATTTACTGTAGAAAAGGCAATCCCTGGGGCAATTAAAATTTGCGACAGTATAAAAGTAATTTTTGAAAAATTTACTATAGAAAAGGCAATCCCTGGCGGAATTAAAATTTGCGACAGTAAAAAATTATTTTTTGAAAAATTTACTATAGAAAAGGCAATCCCTGGCGTAATTAAAATTTGCGACAGTAAAAAATTAGTTTTTGAATAATTTACTATAGAAAAGGCAATCCCTGGCGCAATTAAAATTTGCGACAGTAGAAAATTATTTTTTGAAAAATTTACTATAGAAAAGGCAATCCCTGGCGTAATTAAAATTTGCGACAGTAAAAAATTATTTTTTGCAAAATTTACTGTAGAAAAGGCAATCCCTGGCGCAATTAAAATTTGCGACAGTAGAAAATTATTTTTTGAAAAATTTACTATAGAAAATGCAATACCTGGCGCAATTAAAATTTGCAGCAGTATAAAATTAAATTTTGAAAAATTTACTATAGAAAAGGCAAACCCTGGCGTATTTAAAATTTGCGACAGTAAAAAATTAATTTTTGAAAAATTTACTATAGAAAAGGCAATCCCTGGCGTAATTAAAATATGCGACAGTAAATAATTATTTCTTGAAAAATTTACTGTAGGAAAGGCAATCCCTGGCGTAACTAAAATTTTCGACAGTATAAAATTATTTTTTGAATAATTTAGTATAGAAACGGCAATCCCTGGCGCATTTAAAATTTGCGAAAGTAAAAAATTATTTTTTGCAAAATTTACTGTAGAAAAGGAAATCTCTGGCGCAATTAAAATTTGCGACAGTAGAAAATTATTTTTTGAAAAATTTACTATAGAAAATTCAATCCCTGGCGCAATTAAAATTTGCGACAGTAAAAAATTATTTATGGAAAAATTTACTATAGAAAAGGCAATCCCTGGCGCAATTAAATTTTGCGACAGTATAAAATTAAATTTTGAAAAATTTACTGTAGAAAAGGCAATCCCTGGCGTAATTAAAATTTGCGACAGTAGAAAATTATTTTTTGAAAAATTTACTATAGAAAGGGCAATCCCTGGCGCAGTTAAAATTTGCGACAGTAAAAAATTATTTTTTGAATAATTTATTATAGAAAAGGCAATCCCTGGCGTAATTAAAATTTTCGACAGTAAAAAATTAGTTTTTGAAAAATTTACGATAAAAAAGGCAATCCCTGGCGCAATTAAAATTTGCGACAGTATAAAATTAAATTTTGAAAAATTTACTATAGAAAAGGCAATCCCTGGCGTATTTAAAATTTGCGACAGTAGAAAATTATTTTTTGAAAAATTTACTGTAGAAAAGGCAATCCCTGGCGTATTTAAAATTTGCGACAGTAAAAAATTAATTTGTGAAAAATTTACTATAGAAAAGGTAATTCCTGGCGCAATTAAAATTTGCGACAGTAAAAAATTTACTATAGAAAAGGCAATACCTGGCGGATTTAAAATTTTCGACAGTAAAAAATTAATTTTTGAAAAATTTACTATAGAAAAGGCAATCCCTGGCGTAATTAAGATTTGCGACAGTAAAAAATTATTTTTTGAAAAATTTACTGTAGAAAAGGCAATCCCTGGCGCAATTAAAATTTGCGACAGTAGAAAATTATTTTTTGAAAAATTTACTATAGAAAAGGCAATCCCTGGCGCATTTAAAATTTGCGACAGTAAAAAATTAAGTTTTGAAATATTTACTATAGAAAAGGCAATCCCCGGCGTAATTAAAATTTGCGACAGTAAAAAATTAATTTTTGAAAAATTTACTGTAGAAAAGGCAATCCCTGGCGCAATTAAAATTTGCGACAGTATAAAATAATTTTTTGAAAAATTTACTATAGAAAAGGCAATCCCTGGCGTAATTAAAATTTGCGACAGTAATAAATTAGTTTTTGAAAAATTTACGATAGAAAGGGCAATCCCTGGCGCAATTAAAATTTGCGACAGTAGAAAATTATTTTTTGAAAAATTTACTATAGAAAAGGCAATCCCTGGCGCAAATAAAATTTGCGACAGTAGAAAATTATTTTTTGAAAAATTTACTATAGAAAAGGCAATCCCTTGCGCAATTAAAATTTGCGACAGTATAAAATTAAATTTTGAAAAATTTGCTATAGAAAAGTCAATCCCGGGCGTAATTAAAATTTGCGACAGTAGAAAATTATTTTTTGCAAAATTTACTGTAGAAAAGGCAATCCCTGGCGTATTTAAAATTTGCGACAGTAAAAAATTATTTTTCGAAAAAATTTACTGTAGAAAAGGCAATACCTGGCGCAATTAAAATTTGCGACAGTAAAAAATTTACTATAGAAAAGGCAATCCCTGGCGGATTTAAAATTTGCCACAGTAAAAAATTAATTTTTGAAAAATTTACTGTAGAAAAGGCAATCCCTGGCGCAGTTAAAATTTGCGACAGTAGAAAATTATTTTTTGAAAAATTTACTGTAGAAAATGCAATACCTGGCGTAATTAAAATTTGCGACAGTAAAAAAATAGTTTTTGAAAAATTTACGATAGAAAAGGCAATCCCTGGCGCAATTAAAATTTGCGACAGTAGAAAATTATTTTTTGAAAAATTTACTATAGAAAAGGCAATCCCTGGCGCAATTAAAATTTGCGACAGTAGAAAATTATTTTTTGAAAAATTTACTATAGAAAAGGCAATCCCTTGCGCAATTAAAATTTGCGACAGTAGAAAATTAATTTTTGAAAAATTTACTGTAGAAAAGGCAATCCCTGGCGTATTTAAAATTTGCGACAGTAAAAAAATATTTTTTGAAAAAATTTACTGTAGAAAAGGCAATACCTGGCGCAATTAAAATTTGCGACAGTATAAAATTAAATTTTGAAAAATTTACTGTAGAAAAGGCAATCCCTGGCGCAATTAAAATTTGCGACAGTAGAAAATTATTTTTTGAAAAATTTACTATAGAAAAGGCAATCCCTGGCGTAATTAAAATTTGCGACAGTAAAAAATTATTTTTTGCAAAATTTACTGTAGAAAAGGCAATCCCTGGCGCAATTAAAATTTGCGACAGTAGAAAATTATTTTTTGAAAAATTTACTATAGAAAATGCAATACCTGGCGCAATTAAAATTTGCAACAGTATAAAATTAAATTTTGAAAAATTTACTATAGAAAAGGCAAACCCTGGCGTATTTAAAATTTGCGACAGTAAAAAATTAATTTTTGAAAAATTTACGATAGAAAAGGCAATCCCTGGCGCAATTAAAATTTGCGACAGTAGAAAATTATTTTTTGAAAAATTTACTATAGAAAAGGCAATCCCTCGCGCAATTAAAATTTGCGACAGTAGAAAATTATTTTTTGAAAAATTTACTATAGAAAAGGCAATCCCTTGCGCAATTAATATTTGCGACAGTAGAAAATTAATTTTTGAAAAATTTACTGTAGAAAAGGCAATCCCTGGCGTATTTAAAATTTGCGACAGTAAAAAATTAATTTGTGAAAAATTTACTATAGAAAAGGTAATTCCTGGCGCAATTAAAATTTGCGACAGTAAAAAATTTACTATAGAAAAGGCAATACCTGGCGGATTTAAAATTTGCGACAGTAAGAAATTAATTTTTGAAAAATTTACTATAGAAAAGGCAATCCCTGGCGTAGTTAAGATTTGCGACAGTAAAAAATTATTTTTTGAAAAATTTACTGTAGAAAAGGCAATCCCTGGCGCAATTAAAATTTGCGACAGTAGAAAATTATTTTTTGAAAAATTTACTATAGAAAAGGCAATCCCTGGCGCATTTAAAATTTGCGACAGTAAAAAATTAAGTTTTGAAATATTTACTATAGAAAAGGCAATCCCCGGCGCAATTAAAATTTGCGACAGTAAAAAATTAATTTTTGAAAAATTTACTGTAGAAAAGGCAATCCCTGGCGCAATTAAAATTTGCGACAGTATAAAATAATTTTTTGAAAAATTTAATATAGAAAAGGCAATCCCTGGGGTAATTAAAATTTGCGACAGTAAAAAATTAGTTTTTGAAAAATTTACGATAGAAAAGGCAATCCCTGGCGCAATTAAAATTTGCGACAGTAGAAAATTATTTTTTGAAAAATTTACTATAGAAAAGGCAATCCCTGGCGCAATTAAAATTTGCGACAGTAGAAAATTATTTTTTGAAAAATTTACTATAGAAAAGGCAATCCCTTGCGCAATTAAAATTTGCGACAGTATAAAATTAAATTTTGAAAAATTTACTATAGAAAAGTCAATCCCTGGCGTAATTAAAATTTGCGACAGTAGAAAATTATTTTTTGCAAAATTTACTGTAGAAAAGGCAATCCTAGGCGTAATTAAAATTTGCGACAGTAAAACATAATTTTTCGAAAAAATTTACTGTAGAAAAGGCAATCCCTGGCGCAATTAAAATTTGCGACAGTAAAAAATTATTTTTTGAAAAATTTACTGTAGAAAAGGCAATCCCTGGCGCAATTAAAATTTGCGACAGTATAAAATTAATTTTTGAAAAATTTACTATAGAAAAGGCAATCCCTGGCGCAATTAAAAATTGCGACAGTAAAAAATTATTTTTTGAAAAATTTACTATAGAAAAGGCAATCCCTGGCGTAATTAAAATTTGCGGCAGTAAAAAATTAGTTTCTGAATAATTTACTATAGAAAAGGCAATCCCTGGCGCAATTAAAATTTGCGACAGTTTAAAATTAAATTTTGAAAAATTTACTATAGAAAAGGTAATCCCTGGCGTAATTAAAATTTGCGACACTAGAAAATTATTTTTTGAATAATTTACTGTAGAAAAGGCAATCCCTGGCGTAATTAAAATTTGCGACAGTAAAAAATTATTTTTTGCAAAATTTACTGTAGAAAAGGCAATCCCTGGCGCAGTTAAAATTTGCGACAGTAGAAAATTATTTTTTGAAAAATTTACTATAGAAAAGGCAATCCCTGGCGTAATTAAAATTTGCGACAGTAAAAAATTATTTTTTACAAAATTTACTGTAGAAAAGGCAATCCCGGCGCAATTAAAATTTGCGACAGTAGAAAATTATTTTTTGAAAAATTTACTATAGAAAAGGCAATTCCTGGCGCAATTAAAATTTGCAACAGTATAAAATTAAATTTTGAAAAATTTACTATAAAAAAGGCAATCCCTGGCGTAATTAAAATTTGCGACAGTAAAAAATTATTTTTTGAAAAATTTACTATAGAAAAGGCAATCCCTGGCGTAATTAAGATTTGCGACAGTAAAAAATTATTTTTTGAAAAATTTACTGTAGAAAAGGCAATCCCTGGCGCAATTAAAATTTGCGACAGTATAAATATAAATTTTGAAAAATTTACTATAGAAAAGGCAATCCCTGGCGTAATTAAAATTTGCGACAGTAGAAAATAATTTTTTGAAAAATTTACTGTAGAAAAGGCAATCCCTGGCGTATTTAAAATTTGCCACAGAAAAAAATTAATTTTTGAAAAATTTACTGTAGAAAAGGCAATCCCTGGCGCAGTTAAAATTTGCGACAGTAGAAAATTATTTTTTGAAAAAATTTACTATAGAAAAGGCAATCCCTGGCGCAATTAAAATTTGCGACAGTAGAAAATTATTTTTTGAAAAGTTTACTATAGAAAAGGCAATCCCTGGCGCATTTAAAATTTGCGACAGTAAAAAATTAATTTTTGAAATATTTACTATAGAAAAGGCAATCCCCGGCGTAATTAAATTTTGCGACAGTAAAAAATTAATTTTTGAAAAATTTACTGTAGAAAAGGCAATCCCTGGCGCAATTAAAATTTGCGACAGTATAAAATAATTTTTTGAAAAATTTACTATAGAAAAGGCAATCCCTGGCGTAATTAAAATTTGCGACAGTAAAAAATTAGTTTTTGAAAAATTTACGATAGAAAAGGCAATCCCTGGCGCAATTAAAATTTGCGACAGTAGAAAATTATTTTTTGAAAAATTTACTATAGAAAAGGCAATCCCTGGCGCAATTAAAATTTGCGACAGTAGAAAATTATTTTTTGAAAAATTTACTATAGAAAAGGCAATCCCTTGCGCAATTAAAATTTCCGACAATATAAAATTAAATTTTGAAAAATTTACTATATAAAAGGCAATCCCTGGCGTAATTAAAATTTGCGACAGTAGAAAATTAATTTTTGAAAAATTTACTGTAGAAAACACAATCCCTCGCGTATTTAAAAATTGCGACAGTAAAAAATTAGTTTGTGAAAAATTTACTATAGAAAAGGTAATTCCTGGCGCAATTATAATTTGCGACAGTAAAAAATTATTTTTTGAAAAATTTACTGTAGAAAAGGCAATCCCTGGCGCAATTAAAATTTGCGACAGTATAAAAGTAATTTTTGAAAAATTTACTATATAAAAGGCAATCCCTGGCGGAATTAAAATTTGCGAGAGTAAAAAATTATTTTTTGAAAAATTTACTATAGAAAAGGCAATCCCTGGCGTAATTAAAATTTGCGACAGTAAAAATTAGTTTTTGCATAATTTACTATAGAAAAGGCAATACCTGGCGGATTTAAAATTTGCGACAGTAAGAAATTAATTTTTGAAAAATTTACTATAGAAAAGGCAATCCCTGGCGTAATTAAGATTTGCGACAGTAAAAAATTATTTTTTGAAAAATTTACTGTAGAAAAGGCAATCCCTGGCGCAATTAAAATTTGCGACAGTAGAAAATTATTTTTTGAAAAATTTACTATAGAAAAGGCAATCCCTGGCGCATTTAAAATTTGCGACAGTAAAAAATTAAGTTTTGAAATATTTACTATAGAAAAGGCAATCCCCGGCGCAATTAAAATTTGCGACAGTAAAAAATTAATTTTTGAAAAATTTACTGTAGAAAAGGCAATCCCTGGCGCAATTAAAATTTGCGACAGTATAAAATAATTTTTTGAAAAATTTAATATAGAAAAGGCAATCCCTGGGGTAATTAAAATTTGCGACAGTAAAAAATTAGTTTTTGAAAAATTTACGATAGAAAAGGCAATCCCTGGCGCAATTAAAATTTGCGACAGTAGAAAATTATTTTTTGAAAAATTTACTATAGAAAAGGCAATCCCTGGCGCAATTAAAATTTGCGACAGTAGAAAATTATTTTTTGAAAAATTTACTATAGAAAAGGCAATCCCTTGCGCAATTAAAATTTGCGACAGTATAAAATTAAATTTTGAAAAATTTACTATAGAAAAGTCAATCCCTGGCGTAATTAAAATTTGCGACAGTAGAAAATTATTTTTTGCAAAATTTACTGTAGAAAAGGCAATCCCAGGCGTAATTAAAATTTGCGACAGTAAAACATAATTTTTCGAAAAAATTTACTGTAGAAAAGGCAATCCCTGGCGCAATTAAAATTTGCGACAGTAAAAAATTATTTTTTGAAAATTTTACTGTAGAAAAGGCAATCCCTGGCGCAATTAAAATTTGCGACAGTATAAAATTAATTTTTGAAAAATTTACTATAGAAAAGGCAATCCCTGGCGCAATTAAAAATTGCGACAGTAAAAAATTATTTTTTGAAAAATTTACTATAGAAAAGGCAATCCCTGGCGTAATTAAAATTTGCGGCAGTAAAAAATTAGTTTCTGAATAATTTACTATAGAAAAGGCAATCCCTGGCGCAATTAAAATTTGCGACAGTTTAAAATTAAATTTTGAAAAATTTACTATAGAAAAGGTAATCCCTGGCGTAATTAAAATTTGCGACACTAGAAAATTATTTTTTGAATAATTTACTGTAGAAAAGGCAATCCCTGGCGTAATTAAAATTTGCGACAGTAAAAAATTATTTTTTGCAAAATTTACTGTAGAAAAGGCAATCCCTGGCGCAGTTAAAATTTGCGACAGTAGAAAATTATTTTTTGAAAAATTTACTATAGAAAAGGCAATCCCTGGCGTAATTAAAATTTGCGACAGTAAAAAATTATTTTTTACAAAATTTACTGTAGAAAAGGCAATCCCGGCGCAATTAAAATTTGCGACAGTAGAAAATTATTTTTTGAAAAATTTACTATAGAAAAGGCAATTCCTGGCGCAATTAAAATTTGCAACAGTATAAAATTAAATTTTGAAAAATTTACTATAAAAAAGGCAATCCCTGGCGTAATTAAAATTTGCGACAGTAAAAAATTATTTTTTGAAAAATTTACTATAGAAAAGGCAATCCCTGGCGTAATTAAGATTTGCGACAGTAAAAAATTATTTTTTGAAAAATTTACTGTAGAAAAGGCAATCCCTGGCGCAATTAAAATTTGCGACAGTATAAATATAAATTTTGAAAAATTTACTATAGAAAAGGCAATCCCTGGCGTAATTAAAATTTGCGACAGTAGAAAATAATTTTTTGAAAAATTTACTGTAGAAAAGGCAATCCCTGGCGTATTTAAAATTTGCCACAGAAAAAAATTAATTTTTGAAAAATTTACTGTAGAAAAGGCAATCCCTGGCGCAGTTAAAATTTGCGACAGTAGAAAATTATTTTTTGAAAAAATTTACTATAGAAAAGGCAATCCCTGGCGCAATTAAAATTTGCGACAGTAGAAAATTATTTTTTGAAAAGTTTACTATAGAAAAGGCAATCCCTGGCGCATTTAAAATTTGCGACAGTAAAAAATTAATTTTTGAAATATTTACTATAGAAAGGCAATCCCCGGCGTAATTAAATTTTGCGACAGTAAAAAATTAATTTTTGAAAAATTTACTGTAGAAAAGGCAATCCCTGGCGCAATTAAAATTTGCGACAGTATAAAATAATTTTTTGAAAAATTTACTATAGAAAAGGCAATCCCTGGCGTAATTAAAATTTGCGACAGTAAAAAATTAGTTTTTGAAAAATTTACGATAGAAAAGGCAATCCCTGGCGCAATTAAAATTTGCGACAGTAGAAAATTATTTTTTGAAAAATTTACTATAGAAAAGGCAATCCCTGGCGCAATTAAAATTTGCGACAGTAGAAAATTATTTTTTGAAAAATTTACTATAGAAAAGGCAATCCCTTGCGCAATTAAAATTTCCGACAGTAAAAAATTAATTTTTGAAAAATTTACTGTAGAAAAGGCAATCCCTGGCGCAATTAAAATTTGCGACAGTATAAAATAATTTTTTGAAAAATTTACTATAGAAAAGGCAATCCCTGGCGTAATTAAAATTTGCGACAGTAAAAAATTAGTTTTTGAAAAATTTACGATAGAAAAGGCAATCCCTGGCGCAATTAAAATTTGCGACAGTAGAAAATTATTTTTTGAAAAATTTACTATAGAAAAGGCAATCCCTGGCGCAATTATAATTTGCGACAGTAAAAAATTATTTTTTGAAAAATTTACTGTAGAAAAGGCAATCCCTGGCGCAATTAAAATTTGCGACAGTATAAAAGTAATTTTTGAAAAATTTACTATAGAAAAGGCAATCCCTGGCGGAATTAAAATTTGCGAGAGTAAAAAATTATTTTTTGAAAAATTTACTATAGAAAAGGCAATCCCTGGCGTAATTAAAATTTGCGACAGTAAAAAATTAGTTTTTGAATAATTTACTATAGAAAAAGGCAATCCCTGGCGCAATTAAAATTTGCGACAGTAGAAAATTATTTTTTGAAAAATTTACTATAGAAAAGGCAATCCCTGGCGTAATTAAAATTTGCGACAGTAAAAAATTATTTTTTGCAAAATTTACTGTAGAAAAGGCAATCCCTGGCGCAATTAAAATTTGCGACAGTAGAGAATTATTTTTTGAAAAATCTACTATAGAAAATGCAATACCTGGCGCAATTAAAATTTGCAACAGTATAAAATTAAATTTTGAAAAATTTACTATAGAAAAGGCAAACCCTGGCGTATTTAAAATTTGCGACAGTAAAAAATTATTTTTTGAAAAATTTACTATAGAAAAGGCAATCCCTGGCGCAATTAAAATTTGCGACAGTAGAAAATTATTTTTTGAAAAGTTTACTATAGAAAAGGCAATCCCTGGCGCATTTAAAATTTGCGACAGTAAAAAATTAATTTTTGAAATATTTACTATAGAAAAGGCAATCCCCGGCGTAATTAAAATTTGCGACAGTAAAAAATTAATTTTTGAAAAATTTACTGTAGGAAAGGCAATCCCTGGCGCAATTAAAATTTGCGACAGTATAAAATAATTTTTTGAAAAATTTACTATAGAAAAGGCAATCCCTGGCGTAATTAAAATTTGCGACAGTAAAAAATTAGTTTTTGAAAAATTTACGATAGAAAAGGCAATCCCTGGCGCAATTAAAATTTGCGACAGTAGAAAATTATTTTTTGAAAAATTTACTATAGAAAAGGCAATCCCTGGCGCAATTAAAATTTGCGACAGTACAAAATTATTTTTTGAAAAATTTACTATAGAAAAGGCAATCCCTTGCGCAATTAAAATTTGCGACAATATAAAATTAAATTTTGAAAAATTTACTATAGAAAAGGCAATCCCTGGCGTAATTAAAATTTGCGACAGTAGAAAATTATTTTTTGAAAAATTTACTGTAGAAAACGCAATCCCTGGCGTATTTAAAAATTGCGACAGTAAAAAATTAGTTTGTGAAAAATTTACTATAGAAAAGGTAATTCCTGGCGCAATTATAATTTGCGACAGTAAAAAATTATTTTTTGAAAAATTTACTGTAGAAAAGGCAATCCCTGGCGCAATTAAAATTTGCGACAGTATAAAAGTAATTTTTGAAAAATTTACTATAGAAAAGGCAATCCCTGGCGGAATTAAAATTTGCGAGAGTAAGAAATTATTTTTTGAAAAATTTACTATAGAAAAGGCAATCCCTGGCGTAATTAAAATTTGCGACAGTAAAAAATTAGTTTTTGAATAATTTACTATAGAAAAGGCAATCCCTGGCGCAATTAAAATTTGCGACAGTAGAAAATTATTTTTTGAAAAATTTACTATAGAAAAGGCAATCCCTGGCGTAGTTAAAATTTGCGACAGTAAAAAATTATTTTTTGCAAAATTTACTGTAGAAAAGGCAATCCCTGGCGCAATTAAAATTTGCGACAGTAGAAAATTATTTTTTGAAAAATTTACTATAGAAAATGCAATACCTGGCGCAATTAAAATTTGCAACAGTATAAAATTAAATTTTGAAAAATTTACTATAGAAAAGGCAAACCCTCGCGTATTTAAAATTTGCGACAGTAAAAAATTAATTTTTGAAAAATTTACTATAGAAAAGGCAATCCCTGGCGTAATTAAAATATGCGACAGTAAATAATTATTTCTTGAAAAATTTACTGTAGGAAAGGCAATCCCTGGCGTAACTAAAATTTTCGACAGTATAAAATTATTTTTTGAATAATTTACTATAGAAACGGCAATCCATGGCGCATTTAAAATTTGCGAAAGTAAAAAATTATTTTTTGCAAAATTTACTGTGGAAAAGGAAATCTCTGGCGCAATTAAAATTTGCGACAGTAGAAAATTATTTTTTGAAAAATTTACTATAGAATAGGCAATCCCAGGCGCAATTAAAATTTGCGACAGTAAAAAATTATTTTTTGAAAAATTTACTATAGAATAGGCAATCCCAGGCGCAATTAAAATTTGCGACAGTAAAAAATTATTTTTTGAAAAATTTACTATAGAATAGGCAATCCCAGGCGCAATTAAAATTTGCGACAGTAAAAAATTATTTTTGGAAAAATTTACTATAGAAAAGGCAATCCCTGGCGAAATTAAAATTTGCGACAGTATAAAATTAAATTTTGAAAAATTTACTGTAGAAAAGACAATCCCTGGCGTAATTAAAATTTGCGACAGTAGAAAATTATTTTTTGAAAAATTTACTATAGAAAAGGCAATCCCTGGCGCAATTAAAATTTGCGACAGTAAAAAATTATTTTTTGAATAATTTATATAGAAAAGGCAATCCCTGGCGTAATTAAAATTTTCGACAGTAAAAAATTAGTTTTTGAAAAATTTACTATAGAAAAGGCAATCCCTGGCGCAATTAAAATTTGCGACAGTATAAAATTAAATTTTGAAAAATTTACTCTAGAAAAGGCAATCCCTGGCGTAATTAAAATTTGCGACAGTAGAAAATTATTTTTTGAAAAATTTACTGTAGAAAAGGCAATCCCTGGCGTATTTAAAATTTCCGACAGTAAAAAATTAATTTGTGAAAAATTTACTATAGAAAAGGTAATTCCTGGCGCAATTAAAATTTGCGACAGTAAAAAATTTACTATAGAAAAGGCAATACCT
Source organism: Dioctria linearis (assembly GCA_963930735.1). Taxonomy (NCBI): domain Eukaryota; kingdom Metazoa; phylum Arthropoda; class Insecta; order Diptera; family Asilidae; genus Dioctria; species Dioctria linearis. Next base: position 17,846 of record CAWVNZ010002477.1, on the reverse strand, counting down.
TGCGGATTTAAAATTTGCGACAGTAAAAAATTAATTTTTGAAAAATTTACTATAGAAAAGGCAATCCCTGGCGTAATTAAGATTTGCGACAGTAAAAAATTATTTTTTGAAAAATTTACTGTAGAAAAGGCAATCCCTGGCGCAATTAAAATTTGCGACAGTAGAAAATTATTTTTTGAAAAATTTACTATAGAAAAGGCAATTCCTGGCGCATTTAAAATTTGCGACAGTATAAAATTAAGTTTTGAAATATTTACTATAGAAAAGGCAATCCCCGGCGTAATTAAAATTTGCGACAGTAAAAAATTAATTTTTGAAAAATTTACTGTAGAAAAGGCAATCCCTGGCGCAATTAAAATTTGCGACAGTATAAAATAATTTTTTGAAAAATTTACTATAGAAAAGGCAATCCCTGGCGTAATTAAAATTTGCGACAGTAAAAAATTAGTTTTTGAAAAATTTACGATAGAAAAGGCAATCCCTGGCGCAATTAAAATTTGCGACAGTAGAAAATTATTTTTTGAAAAATTTACTATAGAAAAGGCAATCCCTGGCGCAATTAAAATTTGCGACAGTATAAAATTAAATTTTGAAAAATTTGCTATAGAAAGGTCAATCCCCGGCGTAATTAAAATTTTCGACAGTAGAAAATTATTTTTTGCAAAATTTACTGTAGAAAAGGCAATCCCTGGCGTATTTAAAATTTGCGACAGTAAAAAATTATTTTTCGAAAAAATTTACTGTAGAAAAGGCAATACCTGGCGCAATTAAAATTTGCGACAGTAAAAAATTTACTATAGAAAAGGCAATCCCTGGCGGATTTAAAATTTGCCACAGTAAAAAATTAATTTTTGAAAAATTTACTGTAGAAAAGGCAATCCCTGGCGAAGTTAAAATTTGCGACAGTAGAAAATTATTTTTTGAAAAATTTACTGTAGAAAATGCAATACCTGGCGTAATTAAAATTTGCGACAGTAAAAAATTAGTTTTTGAAAAATTTACTATAGAAAAGGCAATCCCTGGCGCAATTAAAATTTGCGACAGTAGAAAATTATTTTTTGAAAAATTTACTATAGAAAAGGCAATCCCTGGCGCAATTAAAATTTGCGACAGTAGAAAATTATTTTTTGAAAAATTTACTATAGAAAAGGCAATCCCTTGCGCAATTAAAATTTGCGACAGTAGAAAATTAATTTTTGAAAAATTTACTGTAGAAAAGGCAATCCCTGGCGTATTTAAAATTTGCGACAGTAAAAAAATATTTTTTGAAAAAATTTACTGTAGAAAAGGCAATACCTGGCGCAATTAAAATTTGCGACAGTATAAAATTAAATTTTGAAAAATTTACTGTAGAAAAGGCAATCCCTGGCGCAATTAAAATTTGCGACAGTAAAAAATTATTTTTTGCAAAATTTACTGTAGAAAAGGCAATCCCTGGCGTATTTAAAATTTGCGACAGTAAAAAATTATTTTTTGAAAAAATTTACTGTAGAAAAGGCAATACCTGGCGCAATTAAAATTTGCGACAGTAAAAAATTTACTATAGAAAAGGCAATCCCTGGCGGATTTAAAATTTGCCACAGGAAAAAATTAATTTTTAAAAAATTTACTGTAGAAAAGGCAATCCCTGGCGCAGTTAAAATTTGCGACAGTAGAAAATTATTTTTTGAAAAATTTACTATAGAAAAGGCAATCCCTGGCGTAATTAAAATTTGCGACAGTAAAAAATTATTTTTTGCAAAATTTACTGTAGAAAAGGCAATACCTGGCGCAATTAAAATTTGCGACAGTAGAAAATTATTTTTTGAAAAATTTACTATAGAAAATGCAATACCTGGCGCAATTAAAATTTGCAACAGTATAAAATTAAATTTTGAAAAATTTACTATAGAAAAGGCAAACCCTGGCGTATTTAAAATTTGCGACAGTAAAAAATTAATTTTTGAAAAATTTACTATAGAAAAGGCAATTCCTGGCGTAATTAAAATTTGCGACAGTAAATAATTATTTTTTGAAAAATTTACTGTAGGAAAGGCAATCCCTGGCGTAATTAAAATTTTCGACAGTATAAAATTATTTTTTGAATAATTTACTATAGAAACGGCAATCCCTGGCGCAATTAAAATTTGCGACAGTAAAAAATTAATTTGTGAAAAATTTACTATAGAAAAGTCAATCCCTGGCGTAATTAAAATTTGCGACAGTAAAAAATTAGTTTTTGAATAATTTACTGTAGAAAAGGCAATCCCTGGCGCAATTAAAATTTGCGACAGTAGAAAATTATTTTTTGAAAAAGTTACTATAGAAAAGGCAATCCCTGGCGTAGTTAAAATTTGCGACAGTAAAAAACTATTTTTTGCAAAATTTACTGTAGAAAAGGCAATCCCTGGCGCAATTAAAATTTGCGGCAGTAGAAAAATATTTTTTGAAAAATTTACTATAGAAAAGGCAATCCCTGGCGCAATTAAAATTTGCAACAGTATAAAATTAAATTTTGAAAAATTTACTATAGAAAAGGCAATCCCTGGCGTAACTAAAATTTGCGACAGTAAAAAATTATTTTTTTTAAAAATTTACTATAGAAAAGGCAATCCCTGGCGCAATTAAAATTTGCAACAGTATAAAATTAAATTTTGAAAAATTTACTATAAAAAAGGCAATCCCTGGCGTAATTAAAATTTGCGACAGTAAAAAATTATTTTTTGAAAAATTTACTATAGAAAAGGCAATCCCTGGCGCAATTAAAATTTGCTACAATATAAAATTAAATTTTGAAAAATTTACTGTAGAAAAGGCAATCCCTGGCGTAATTAAAATTTGCGACAGTATAAAATTATTTTTTGAAAAATTTACTGTAGAAAAGGCAATCCCTGGTGCAATTAAAATTTGCGACAGTAAAAAATTATTTTTTTGCAAAATTTACTATAGAAAGGGCAATCCTTGGCGCAATTAAAATTTGCGACAGTAAAAAATTAATTTGTGAAAAATTTACTATAGAAATGGCAATCCCTGGCGCAATTAAAATTTGCGACAGTAAAAAATTATTTTTTGAAAAATTTACTATAGAAAAGGCAATCCCTGCCGCAATTAAAATTTGCGACAGTATAAAATTAAATTTTGAAAAATTTACTATAGAAAAGGCAATCCCTGTCGTAATTAAAATTTGCGACAGTAGAAAATTATTTTTTGAAAAATTTACTGTAGAAAAGGCAATCCCTGGCGTATTTAAAATTTGCGACAGTAAAAAATTAATTTGTGAAAAATTTACTATAGAAAAGGTAATTCCTGGCGCAATTAAAATTTGCGACAGTTTAAAATTAATTTTTGAAAAATTTACTATAGAAAAGGCAATCCCTGGCGCAATTAAAATTTGCGACAGTAAAAAATTATTTTTTAAAAAATTTACTATAGAAAAGTCAATCCCTGGCGTAATTAAAATTTGCGACAGTAAAAAATTAGTTTTTGAATAATTTACTATAGAAAAGGCAATCCCTGGCGCAATTAAAATTTGCGACAGTAGAAAATAATTTTTTGAAAAAGTTACTATAGAAAAGGTAATCCCTGGCGTAATTAAAATTTGCGACAGTAAAAAATTATTTTTTGCAAAATTTACTGTAGAAAAGTCAATCCCTGGCGCAATTAAAATTTGCGACAGTAGAAAACTATTTTTTGAAAAATTTACTATAGAAAAGGCAATCCCTGGCGTAATTAAAATTTGCGACAGTAGACAATTATTTTTTGAAAAATTTACTGTAGAAAAGGCAATCCCTGGCGTATTTAAAATTTGCGACAGTAAAAAATTAATTTGTGAAAAATTTACTATAGAAAAGGTAATTCCTGGCGCAATTAAAATTTGCGACAGTAAAAAATTATTTTTTGAAAAATTTACTGTAGAAAAGGCATTCCCTGGCGCAATTAAAATTTGCGACAGTATAAAATTAATTTTTGAAAAATTTACTATAGAAAAGGCAATCCCTGGCGCAATTAAAATTTGCGACAGTAAAAAATTATTTTTTGAAAAATTTACTATAGAAAAGGCAATCCCTGGCGTAATTAAAATTTGCGACAGTAAAAAATTAGTTTCTGAATAATTTACTATAGAAAAGGCAATCCCTGGCGCAATTAAAATTTGCGACAGTATAAAATTAAATTTTGAAAAATTTACTATAGAAAAGGCAATCCCTGGCGTAATTAAAATTTGCGACACTAGAAAATTATTTTTTGTATAATTTACTATAGAAAAGGCAATCCCTGGCGCAATTAAAATTTGCAACAGTATAAAATTAAATTTTGAAAAATTTACTATAAAAAAGGCAATCCCTGGCGTAATTAAAATTTGCGACAGTAAAAAATTATTTTTTGAAAAATTTACTATAGAAAAGGCAATCCCTGGCGCAATTAAAATTTGCTACAGTAGAAAATTAATTTTTGAAAAATTTACTGTAGAAAAGGCAATCCCTGGCGTATTTAAAATTTGCGACAGTAAAAAAATATTTTTTGAAAAAATTTACTGTAGAAAAGGCAATACCTGGCGCAATTAAAATTTGCGACAGTATAAAATTAAATTTTGAAAAATTTACTGTAGAAAAGGCAATCCCTGGCGCAATTAAAATTTGCGACAGTAAAAAATTATTTTTTGCAAAATTTACTGTAGAAAAGGCAATCCCTGGCGTATTTAAAATTTGCGACAGTAAAAAATTATTTTTTGAAAAAAATTTACTGTAGAAAAAGCAATACCTGGCGCAATTAAAATTTGCGACAGTAAAAAATTTACTATAGAAAAGGCAATCCCTGGCGGATTTAAAATTTGCCACAGAAAAAAATTAATTTTTGAAAAATTTACTGTAGAAAAGGCAATCCCTGGCGCAGTTAAAATTTGCGACAGTAGAAAATTATTTTTTGAAAAATTTACTATAGAAAAGGCAATCCCTGGCGTAATTAAAATTTGCGACAGTAAAAAATTATTTTTTGCAAAATTTACTGTAGAAAAGGCAATACCTGGCGCAATTAAAATTTGCGACAGTAGAAAATTATTTTTTGAAAAATTTAGTATAGTAAATGCAATACCTGGCGCAATTAAAATTTGCAACAGTATAAAATTAAATTTTGAAAAATTTACGATAAAAAAGGCAAACCCTGGCGTATTTAAAATTTGCGACAGTAAAAAATTAATTTTTGAAAAATTTACTATAGAAAAGGCAATCCCTGGCGTAATTAAAATTTGCGACAGTAAATAATTATTTTTTGAAAAATTTACTGTAGGAAAGGCAATCCCTGGCGTAATTAAAATTTTCGACAGTATAAAATTATTTTTTGAATAATTTACTATAGAAACGGCAATCCCTGGCGCAATTAAAATTTGCGACAGTAAAAAATTATTTTTTTGCAAAATTTACTATAAAAAGGGCAATCCCTGGCGCAATTAAAATTTGCGACAGTAAAAAATTAATTTGTGAAAAATTTACTATAGAAATGGCAATCCCTGGCGCAATTAAAATTTGCGACAGTAAAAAATTAATTTGTGAAAAATTTACTATAGAAATGGCAATCCCTGGCGCAATTAAAATTTGCGACAGTAAAAAATTATTTTTTGAAAAATTTACTATAGAAATGGCAATCCCTGGCGCAATTAAAATTTGCGACAGTATAAAATTAAATTTTGAAAAATTTACTATAGAAAAGGTTTTGCAAAATTTACTATAGAAATGGCAATCTCTGGCGCAATTAAAATTTGCGACAGTAAAAAATTAATTTGTGAAAAATTTACTATAGAAATGGCAATCCCTGGCGCAATTAAAATTTGCGACAGTAAAAAATTATTTTTTGAAAAATTTACTATAGAAAAGGCAATCCCTGGCGCAATTAAAATTTGCGACAGTATAAAATTAAATTTTGAAAAATTTACTATAGAAAAGGCAATCCCTGTCGTAATTAAAATTTGCGACAGTAGAAAATTATTTTTTGAAAAATTTACTATAGAAAACACAATCCCTGGCGTATTTAAAATTTGCGACAGTAAAAAATTAATTTGTGAAAAATTTACTATAGAAAAGGTAATTGCTGGCGCAATTAAAATTTGCGACACTATAAAATTAATTTTTGAAAAATTTACTATAGAAAAGGCAATCCCTGGCGCAATTAAAATTTGCGACAGTAAAAAATTATTTTTTAAAAAATTTACTATAGAAAAGTCAATCCCTGGCGTAATTAAAATTTGCGACAGTAAAAAATTAGTTTTTGAATAATTTACTATAGAAAAGGTAATCCCTGGCGCAATTAAAATTTGCGACAGTAGAAAATTATTTTTTGAAAAAGTTACTATAGAAAAGGCAATCCCTGGCGTAATTAAAATTTGCGACAGTAAAAAATTATTTTTTGCAAAATTTGCTGTAGAAAAGGCAATCCCTGGCGCAATTAAAATTTGCAACAGTAGAAAAATATTTTTTGAAAAATTTACTATAGAAAAGGCAATCCCTGGCGCAATTAAAATTTGCAACAGTATAAAATTAAATTTTGAAAAATTTACTATAGAAAAGGCAATCCCTGGCGTAGTTAAAATTTGCGACAGTAAAAAATTATTTTTTTTAAAAATTTACTATAGAAAAGGCAATCCCTGGCGCAATTAAAATTTGCAACAGTATAAAATTAAATTTTGAAAAATTTACTATAAAAAAGGCAATCCCAGGCCTAATTAAAATTTGCGACAGTAAAAAATTATTTTTTGAAAAATTTACTATAGAAAAGGCAATCCCTGGCGCAATTAAAATTTGCTACAGTATAAAATTAAATTTTGAAAAATTTACTGTAGAAAAGGCCATCCCTTGCGTAATTAAAATTTGCGACAGTATAAAATTATTTTTTGAAAAATTTACTGTAGAAAAGGCAATCCCTGGCGCAATTAAAATTTGCGACAGTAAAAAATTATTTTTTTGCAAAATTTACTATAGAAAGGGCAATCCCTGGCGCAATTAAAATTTGCGACAGTAAAAAATTAAATTGTGAAAAATTTACTATAGAAATGGCAATCCCTGGCGCAATTAAAATTTGCGACAGTAAAAAATTATTTTTTGAAAAATTTACTATAGAAAAGGCAATCCCTGGCGTAATTAAAATTTGCGACAGTAAATAATTATTTTTTGAAAAATTTACTGTAGGAAAGGCAATCCTGGCGTAATTAAAATTTTCGACAGTATAAAATTATTTTTTGAATAATTTACTATAGAAACGGCAATCCCTGGCGCAATTAAAATTTGCGACAGTAAAAAATTATTTTTTTGCAAAATTTACTATAAAAAGGGCAATCCCTGGCGCAATTAAAATTTGCGACAGTAAAAAATTAATTTGTGAAAAATTTACTATAGAAATGGCAATCCCTGGCGCAATTAAAATTTGCGACAGTAAAAAATTAATTTGTGAAAAATTTACTATAGAAATGGCAATCCCTGGCGCAATTAAAATTTGCGACAGTAAAAAACTATTTTTTGAAAAATTTACTATAGAAAAGGCAATCCCTGGCGCAATTAAAATTTGCGACAGTATAAAATTAAATTTTGAAAAATTTACTATAGAAAAGGTTTTGCAAAATTTACTATAGAAATGGCAATCTCTGGCGCAATTAAAATTTGCGACAGTAAAAAATTAATTTGTGAAAAATTTACTATAGAAATGGCAATCCCTGGCGCAATTAAAATTTGCGACAGTAAAAAATTATTTTTTGAAAAATTTACTATAGAAAAGGCAATCCCTGGCGCAATTAAAATTTGCGACAGTATAAAATTAAATTTTGAAAAATTTACTATAGAAAAGGCAATCCCTGTCGTAATTAAAATTTGCGACAGTAGAAAATTATTTTTTGAAAAATTTACTATAGAAAAGACAATCCCTGGCGTATTTAAAATTTGCGACAGTAAAAAATTAATTTGTGAAAAATTTACTATAGAAAAGGTAATTGCTGGCGCAATTAAAATTTGCGACAGTATAAAATTAATTTTTGAAAAATTTACTATAGAAAAGGCAATCCCTGGCGCAATTAAAATTTGCGACAGTAAAAAATTATTTTTTAAAAAATTTACTATAGAAAAGACAATCCCTGGCGTAATTAAAATTTGCGACAGTAAAAAATTAGTTTTTGAATAATTTACTATAGAAAAGGCAATCCCTGGCGCAATTAAAATTTGCGACAGTAGAAAATTATTTTTTGAAAAAGTTACTATAGAAAAGGCAATCCCTGGCGTAATTAAAATTTGCGACAGTAAAAAATTATTTTTTGCAAAATTTACTGTAGAAAAGGCAATCCCTGGCGCAATTAAAATTTGCAACAGTAGAAAAATATTTTTTGAAAAATTTACTATAGAAAAGGCAATCCCTGGCGCAATTAAAATTTGCAACAGTATAAAATTAAATTTTGAAAAATTTACTATAGAAAAGGCAATCCCTGGCGTAATTAAAATTTGCGACAGTAAAAAATTATTTTTTTTAAAAATTTACTATAGAAAAGGCAATCCCTGGCGCAATTAAAATTTGCAACAGTATAAATTAAATTTTGAAAAATTTACTATAAAAAAGGCAATCCCTGGCGTAATTAAAATTTGCGACAGTAAAAAATTATTTTTTGAAAAATTTACTATAGAAAAGGCAATCCCTGGCGCAATTAAAATTTGCTACAGTATAAAATTAAATTTTGAAAAATTTACTGTAGAAAAGGCCATCCCTTGCGTAATTAAAATTTGCGACAGTATAAAATTATTTTTTGAAAAATTTACTGTAGAAAAGGCAATCCCTGGCGCAATTAAAATTTGCGACAGTAAAAAATTATTTTTTTGCAAAATTTACTATAGAAAGGGCAATCCCTGGCGCAATTAAAATTTGCTACAGTAAAAAATTAAATTGTGAAAAATTTACTAAAGAAATGGCAATCCCTGGCGCAATTAAAATTTGCGACAGTAAAAAATTATTTTTTGAAAAATTTACTATAGAAAAGGCAATCCCTGGCGCAATTTAAATTGCGACAGTATAAAATTAAATTTTGAAAAATTTACTATAGAAAAGGCAATCCCTGTCGTAATTAAAATTTGCGACAGTAGAAAATTATTTTTTGAAAAACTTACTGTAGAAAAGACAATCCCTGGCGTATTTAAAATTTGCGACAGTACAAAATTAATTTGTGAAAAATTTACTATAGAAAAGGTAATTCCTGGCGCAATTAAAATTTGCGACAGTATAAAATTAATTTTAAAAATTTACTATAGAAAAGGCAATCCCTGGCGCAATTAAAATTTGCGACAGTAAAAAAATTAATTCTTAAAAAATTTACTATAGAAAAGTCAATCCCTGGCGTAATTAAAATTTGCGACAGTAAAAAATTAGTTTTTGAATAGTTTACTATAGAAAAGGCAATCCCTAGCGCAATTAAAATTTGCGACAGTAGAAAATTATTTTTTGAAAAAGTTACTATAGAAAAGGCAATCCCTGGCGTAATTAAAATTTGCGACAGTAAAAAATTATTTTTTGCAAAATTTACTGTAGAAAAGTCAATCCCTGGCGCAATTAAAATTTGCGACAGTAGAAAATTATTTTTTGAAAAATTTACTATAGAAAAGGCAATCCCTGGCGTAATTAAAATTTGCGACAGTAGACAATTATTTTTTGAAAAATTTACTGTAGAAAAGGCAATCCCTGGCGTATTTAAAATTTGCGACAGTAAAAAATTAATTTGTGAAAAATTTACTATAGAAAAGGTAATTCCTGGCATTTTTGCAAAATTTACTGTAGAAAAGTCAATCCCTGGCGCAATTAAAATTTGCGACAGTAGAAAATTATTTTTTGAAAAATTTACTATAGAAAAGGCAATCCCTGGCGTAATTAAAATTTGCGACAGTAGACAATTATTTTTTGAAAAATTTACTGTAGAAAAGGCAATCCCTGGCGTATTTAAAATTTGCGACAGTAAAAAATTAATTTGTGAAAAATTTACTATAGAAAAGGTAATTCCTGGCGCAATTAAAATTTACGACAGTAAAAAATTATTTTTTGAAAAATTTACTGTAGAAAAGGCAATCCCTGGCGCAATTAAAATTTGCGACAGTATAAAATTAATTTTTGAAAAATTTACTATAGAAAAGGCAATCCCTGGCGCAATTAAAATTTGCGACAGTAAAAAATTATTTTTTGAAAAATTTACTATAGAAAAGGCAATCCCTGGCGTAATTAAAATTTGCGACAGTAAAAAAATTAGTTTCTGAATAATTTACTATAGAAAAGGCAATCCCTGGCGCAATTAAAATTTGCGACAGTATAAAATTAAACTTTGAAAAATTTACTATAGAAAAGGCAATCCCTGGCGTAATTAAAATTTGCGACACTAGAAAATTATTTTTTGTATAATTTACTGTAGAATAGGCAATCCCTGGCGTAATTAAAATTTGCGACTGTAAAAAATTCTTTTTTGCAAAATTTACTGTAGAAAAGTCAATCCCTGGCGCAATTAAAATTTGCGACAGTAGAAAATTATTTTTTGAAAAATTTACTATAGAAAAGGCAATCCTTGGCGTAATTAAAATTTGCGACAGTAAAAAATTATTTTTTGTAAAATTTACTGTAGAAAAGGCAATCCCGGCGCAATTAAAATTTGCGACAGTAGAAAATTATTTTTTGAAAATTTACTATAGAAAAGGCAAACCCTGGCGCAATTAAAATTTGCAACAGTATAAAATTAAATTTTGAAAAATTTACTATAAAAAAGGCAATCCCTGGCGTAATTAAAATTTGCGACAGTAAAAAATTATTTTTTGAAAAATTTACTATAGAAAAGGCAATCCCTGGCGCAATTAAAATTTGCTACAGTATAAAATTAAATTTTGAAAAATTTACTGTAGAAAGGGCAATCCCTGGCGTAATTAAAATTTGCGACAGTAAAAAAATATTTTTTGAAAAATTTACTGTAGAAAAGGCAATCCCTGGCGCAATTAAAATTTGCGACAGTAAAAAATTATTTTTTGAAAAATTTACTGTAGAAAAGGCAATCCCTGGCGCAATTAAAATTTGCGACAGTATAAAATTAATTTTTGAAAAATTTACTATATAAAAGGCAATCCCTGGCGCAATTAAAATTTGCGACAGTAAAAAATTAAATTTTGAAAAATTTACTATAGAAAAGGCAATCCCTGGCGTAATTAAAATTTGCGACACTAGAAAATTATTTTTTGTATAATTTACTGTAGAAAAGGCAATCCCTGGCGTAGTTAAAATTTGCGACAGTAAAAAATTATTTTTTGCAAAATTTACTGTAGAAAAGGCAATCCCTGGCGCAATTAAAACTTGCGACAGTAGAAAATTATTTTTTGAAAAATTTACTATAGAAAAGGCAATCCCTGGCGTAATTAAAATTTGCGACAGTAAAAAATTATTTTTTACAAAATTTACTATAGAAAATGCAATCCCGGCGCAATTAAAATTTGCGACAGTAGAAAATTATTTTTTGAAAAATTTACTATAGAAAAGGCAATCCCTGGCGCAATTAAAATTTGCAACAGTATAAAATTAAATTTTGAAAAATTTACTATAAAAAAGGCAATCCCTGGCGTAATTAAAATTTGCGACAGTAAAAAATTATTTTTTGAAAAATTTACTATAGAAAAGGCAATCCCTGGCGCAATTAAAATTTGCGACAGTAAAAAATTATTTTTTGCAAAATTTACTGTAGAAAAGTCAAACCCTGGCGCAATTAAAATTTGCGACAGTAGAAAATTATTTTTTGAAAAATTTACTATAGAAAAGGCAATCCCTGGCGTAATTAAAATTTGCGACAGTAGACAATTATTTTTTGAAAAATTTACTGTAGAAAAGGCAATCCCTGGCGTATTTAAAATTTGCGACAGTAAAAAATTAATTTGTGAAAAATTTACTATAGAAAAGGTAATTCCTGCCATTTTTGCAAAATTTACTGTAGAAAAGTCAATCCCTGGCGCAATTAAAATTTGCGACAGTAGAAAATTATTTTTTGAAAAATTTACTATAGAAAAGGCAATCCCTGGCGTAATTAAAATTTGCGACAGTAGACAATTATTTTTTGAAAAATTTACTGTAGAAAAGGCAATCCCTGGCGTATTTAAAATTTGCGACAGTAAAAAATTAATTTGTGAAAAATTTACTATAGAAAAGGTAATTCCTGGCGCAATTAAAATTTACGACAGTAAAAAATTATTTTTTGAAAAATTTACTGTAGAAAAGGCAATCCCTGGCGCAATTAAAATTTGCGACAGTATAAAATTAATTTTTGAAAAATTTACTATAGAAAAGGCAATCCCTGGCGCAATTAAAATTTGCGACAGTAAAAAATTATTTTTTGAAAAATTTACTATAGAAAAGGCAATCCCTGGCGTAATTAAAATTTGCGACAGTAAAAAATTAGTTTCTGAATAATTTACTATAGAAAAGGCAATCCCTGGCGCAATTAAAATTTGCGACAGTATAAAATTAAACTTTGAAAAATTTACTATAGAAAAGGCAATCCCTGGCGTAATTAAAATTTGCGACACTAAAAAATTATTTTTTGTATAATTTACTGTAGAATAGGCAATCCCTGGCGTAATTAAAATTTGCGACTGTAAAAAATTATTTTTTGCAAAATTTACTGTAGAAAAGGCAATCCCTGGCGCAATTAAAATTTGCGACAGTAGAAAATTATTTTTTGAAAAATTTACTATAGAAAAGGCAATCCTTGGCGTAATTAAAATTTGCGACAGTAAAAAATTATTTTTTGTAAAATTTACTGTAGAAAAGGCAATCCCGGCGCACTTAAAATTTGCGACAGTAGAAAATTATTTTTTGAAAATTTACTATAGAAAAGGCAAACCCTGCCGCAATTAAAATTTGCAACAGTATAAAATTAAATTTTGAAAAATTTACTATAAAAAAGGCAATCCCTGGCGTAATTAAAATTTGCGACAGTAAAAAATTATTTTTTGAAAAATTTACTATAGAAAAGGCAATCCCTGGCGCAATTAAAATTTGCTACAGTATAAAATTAAATTTTGAAAAATTTACTGTAGAAAGGGCAATCCCTGGCGTAATTAAAATTTGCGACTGTAAAAAAATATTTTTTGAAAAATTTACTGTAGAAAAGGCAATCCCTGGCGCAATTAAAATTTGCGACAGTAAAAAATTATTTTTTGAAAAATTTACTGTAGAAAAGGCAATCCCTGGCGCAATTAAAATTTGCGACAGTATAAAATTAATTTTTGAAAAATTTACTATATAAAAGGCAATCCCCGGCGCAATTAAAATTTGCGACAGTAAAAAATTATTTTTTGAAAAATTTACTATAGAAAAGGCAATCCCTGGCGTAATTAAAATTTGCGACAGTAAAAAATTAGTTTCTGAATAATTTACTATAAAAAGGCAATCCCTGGCGCAATTAAAATTTGCGACAGTAAAAAATTAAATTTGAAAAATTTACTATAGAAAAGGCAATCCCTGGCGTAATTAAAATTTGCGACACTAGAAAATTATTTTTTGAATAATTTACTGTAGAAAAGGCAATCCCTGGCGTAATTAAAATTTGCGACAGTAAAAAATTATTTTTTGCAAAATTTACTGTAGAAAAGGCAATCCCTGGCGCAATTAAAACTTGCGACAGTAGAAAATTATTTTTGAAAAATTTACTATAGAAAAGGCAATCCCTGGCGTAATTAAAATTTGCGACAGTAAAAAATTATTTTTTACAAAATTTACTGTAGAAAATGCAATCCCGGCGCAATTAAAATTTGCGACAGTAGAAAATTATTTTTTGAAAAATTTACTATAGAAAAGGCAATCCCTGGCGCAATTAAAATTTGCAACAGTATAAAATTAAATTTTGAAAAATTTACGATAAAAAAGGCAATCCCTGGCGTAATTAAAATTTGCGACAGTAAAAAATTATTTTTTGAAAAATTTACTATAGAAAAGGCAATCCCTGGCGCAATTAAAATTTGCTACAGTATAAAATTAAATTTTGAAAAATTTACTGTAGAAAAGGCAATCCCTGGCGTAATTAAAATTTGCGACAGTAAAAAATTATTTTTTGAAAAATTTACTGTAGAAAAGGCAATCCCTGGCGCAATTAAAATTTGCGACAGTAAAAAATTATTTTTTTGCAAAATTTACTATAGAAAGGGCAATCCCTGGCGCAATTAAAATTTGCGACAGTAAAAAATTAATTTGTGAAAAATTTACTATAGAAATGGCAATCCCTGTCGCAAATAAAATTTGCGACAGTAAAAAATTATTTTTTGAAAAATTTACTATAGAAAAGGCAATCCCTGGCGCAATTAAAATTTGCGACAGTATAAAATTAAATTTTGAAAAATTTACTATAGAAAAGGCAATCCCTGTCGTAATTAAAATTTGCGACAGTAGAAAATTATTTTTTGAAAAATTTACTGTAGAAAAGACAATCCCTGGCGTATTTAAAATTTGCGATAGTAAAAAATTAATTTGTGAAAAATTTACTATAGAAAAGGTAATTGCTGCCGCAATTAAAATTTGCGACAGTATAAAATTAATTTTTGCAAAATTTACTATAGAAAAGGCAATCCCTGGCGCAATTAAAATTTGCGACAGTAAAAAATTATTTTTTAAAAAATTTACTATAGAAAAGTCAATCCCTGGCGTAATTAAAATTTGCGACAGTAAAAAATTAGTTTTTGAATAATTTACTATAGAAAAGGCAAGCCCTGGCGCAATTAAAATTTGCGACAGTAGAAAATTATTTTTTGAAAAAGTTACTATAGAAAAGGCAATCCCTGGCGTAATTAAAATTTGCGACAGTAAAAAATTATTTTTTTTAAAAATTTACTATAGAAAAGGCAATCCCTGGCGCAATTAAAATTTGCAACAGTATAAAATTAAATTTTGAAAAATTTACTATAAAAAAGGCAATCCCTGGCGTAATTAAAATTTGCGACAGTAAAAAATTATTTTTTGAAAAATTTACTATAGAAAAGGCAATCCCTGGCGCAATTAAAATTTGCTACAGTATAAAATTAAATTTTGAAAAATTTACTGTAGAAAAGGCCATCCCTTGCGTAATTAAAATTTGCGACAGTATAAAATTATTTTTTGAAAAATTTACTGTAGAAAAGGCAATCCCTGGCGCAATTAAAATTTGCGACAGTAAAAAATTATTTTTTTGCAAAATTTACTATAGAAAGGGCAATCCCTGGCGCAATTAAAATTTGCGACAGTAAAAAATTAAATTGTGAAAAATTTACTATAGAAATGGCAATCACTGGCGCAATTAAAATTTGCGACAGTAAAAAATTATTTTTTGAAAAATTTACTATAGAAAAGGCAATCCCTGGCGCAATTAAAATTGCGACAGTATAAAATTAAATTTTGAAAAATTTACTATAGAAAAGGCAATCCCTGTCGTAATTAAAATTTGCGACAGTAGAAAATTATTTTTTGAAAAACTTACTGTAGAAAAGACAATCCCTGGCGTATTTAAAATTTGCGACAGTACAAAATTAATTTGTGAAAAATTTACTATAGAAAAGGTAATTCCTGGCGCAATTAAAATTTGCGACAGTATAAAATTAATTTTTGAAAAATTTACTATAGAAAAGGCAATCCCTGGCGCAATTAAAATTTGCGACAGTAAAAAATTAATTCTTAAAAAATTTACTATAGAAAAGTCAATCCCTGGCGTAATTAAAATTTGCGACAGTAAAAAATTAGTTTTTGAATAGTTTACTATAGAAAAGGCAATCCCTGGCGCAATTAAAATTTGCGACAGTAGAAAATTATTTTTTGAAAAAGTTACTATAGAAAAGGCAATCCCTGGCGTAATTAAATTTTGCGACAGTAAAAAATTATTTTTTGCAAAATTTACTGTAGAAAAGTCAATCCCTGGCGTAATTAAAATTTGCGACAGTAAAAAATTATTTTTTGAAAAATTTACTATAGAAAAGGCAATCCCTGGCGCAATTAAAATTTGCTACAGTATAAAATTAAATTTTGAAAAATTTACTGTAGAAAAGGCCATCCCTTGCGTAATTAAAATTTGCGACAGTATAAAATTATTTTTTGAAAAATTTACTGTAGAAAAGGCAATCCCTGGCGCAATTAAAATTTGCGACAGTAAAAAATTATTTTTTTGCAAAATTTACTATAGAAAGGGCAATCCCTGGCGCAATTAAAATTTGCGACAGTAAAAAATTAAATTGTGAAAAATTTACTATAGAAATGGCAATCACTGGCGCAATTAAAATTTGCGACAGTAAAAAATTATTTTTTGAAAAATTTACTATAGAAAAGGCAATCCCTGGCGCAATTAAAATTGCGACAGTATAAAATTAAATTTTGAAAAATTTACTATAGAAAAGGCAATCCCTGTCGTAATTAAAATTTGCGACAGTAGAAAATTATTTTTTGAAAAACTTACTGTAGAAAAGACAATCCCTGGCGTATTTAAAATTTGCGACAGTACAAAATTAATTTGTGAAAAATTTACTATAGAAAAGGTAATTCCTGGCGCAATTAAAATTTGCGACAGTATAAAATTAATTTTTGAAAAATTTACTATAGAAAAGGCAATCCCTGGCGCAATTAAAATTTGCGACAGTAAAAAATTAATTCTTAAAAAATTTACTATAGAAAAGTCAATCCCTGGCGTAATTAAAATTTGCGACAGTAAAAAATTATTTTTTGAAAAATTTACTATAGAAAAGGCAATCCCTGGCGTAATTAAAATTTGCGACAGTAAAAAATTAGTTTCTGAATAATTTACTATAGAAAAGGCAATCCCTGGCGTAATTAAATTTTGCGACAGTAAAAAATTATTTTTTGCAAAATTTACTGTAGAAAAGTCAATCCCTGGCGTAATTAAAATTTGCGACAGTAAAAAATTAGTTTTTGAATAGTTTACTATAGAAAAGGCAATCCCTGGCGCAATTAAAATTTGCGACAGTAGAAAATTATTTTTTGAAAAAGTTACTATAGAAAAGGCAATCCCTGGCGTAATTAAATTTTGCGACAGTAAAAAATTATTTTTTGCAAAATTTACTGTAGAAAAGTCAATCCCTGGCGCAATTAAAATTTGCGACAGTAGAAAATTATTTTTTGAAAAATTTACTATAGAAAAGGCAATCCCTGGCGTAATTAAAATTTGCGACAGTAGACAATTATTTTTTGAAAAATTTACTGTAGAAAAGGCAATCCCTGGCGTATTTAAAATTTGCGACAGTAAAAAATTAATTTGTGAAAAATTTACTATAGAAATGGTAATTCCTGGCATTTTTGCAAAATTTACTGTAGAAAAGTCAATCCCTGGCGCAATTAAAATTTGCGACAGTAGAAAATTATTTTTTGAAAAATTTACTATAGAAAAGGCGATCCCTGGCGTAATTAAAATTTGCGACAGTAGACAATTATTTTTTGAAAAATTTACCGTAGAAAAGGCAATCCCTGGCGTATTTAAAATTTGCGACAGTAAAAAATTAATTTGTGAAAAATTTACTATAGAAAAGGTAATTCCTGGCGCAATTAAAATTTACGACAGTAAAAAATTATTTTTTGAAAAATTTACTGTAGAAAAGGCAATCCCTGGCGCAATTAAAATTTGCGACAGTATAAAATTAATTTTTGAAAAATTTACTATAGAAAAGGCAATCCCTGGCGCAATTAAAATTTGCGACAGTAAAAAATTATTTTTTGAAAAATTTACTATAGAAAAGGCAATCCCTGGCGTAATTAAAATTTGCGACAGTAAAAAATTAGTTTCTGAATAATTTACTATAGAAAAGGCAATCCCTGGCGCAATTAAAATTTGCGACAGTATAAAATTAAACTTCGAAAAATTTACTATA